>CAUYQG010203628.1:0-63013 GCA_963574415.1 Tarsius wallacei | reverse complement strand
CCGGCTAATTTTTTTTTTTTGATTTATTGTAGAGATGAGGTTTCGCCTGCCCAGGCGGGTCTCGAACCCACGGGCTCAGGCAATCCACTCACCTCAGCCTCCCAAGGCGCGGGATTACAGGCTGAGCCACCGAGCCCGGCTGGAAAGGTTTTTAAAGCACAAATGTTTAAAGTGCAATAAATTTACAACTATTCCAGTTATCTGTTGCATCTTGAGTGGCATTTGGTAGTTTGTGTCCTTAAAGGAATTTGTTCATTTCATGTAATGATTATATAACATTGTTGACATAAAATTGTTCTCAGTATCTTCTTATTACCTAATTCTATTTCTGTAAGATCTGTAATGATGTCCCTCCTTCATCCTTGTCATTGGCAATTTGTATCTTCTCTTCTTTTTTTCTCGATTATTCTGGCTATAAGTTTATTGATTTCATTGCAAAGAATCAGTTATCAGGTTTCATTGATTTCACTCTTTATTTTTCTGGGTTTTTTCACAGACCACTGATTTTAGACCTTTCTTCTTTTATACTATACACATTTAATGCTTTGATCTAAGCATTCTTGTAGTATAACTCACAAATTTTGCTATATTTTGTTTTGTTTTGTTTTATTCAGTTCAAAGATTTTTCTAATTACTTTGCTGACTTCTTTGACCAATGGGTTGTTACATAAAGGATGTTGTTTAATTTCTAAATATTTTGAGACGTTTCTGGTATCTTTCTGTGATTGATTCCAGTCTCAATGATTTTTATATCTTTTAGATTTATTGAGACTTTGTTCTGGTCCAAAATGTGATGAATGTTCCATGGGCACTTGAAATGAATGTGTGTCTCAGTCTTAGTAAGTGTTATGTGTCAGATTTCAGTCGACTGATAATGGTCAGATCTTCTACAGGGGTACCCCAAAAATGTATATACATTTTAAGTATGACATTCACTCAAAAGATGGTGTTAATCAACAGGCACGAAAGTCAAAGAAAATGGTAGAAGCACAGTTGAGTGAATGTCATACTATACATTGCTACCGAAATTAAATTTAACTTCAAAAGGTAATACATAGATAACATTGCTTAAAATGTTATACTTTTTTTTGGCTCACCCATTCTATTCTTACTAGTTGCTTGTTTGTTTGTTGTCTACTTGTTCTATGAATTAGCAAGGGAAAGGTACTGAAGTGTTTAACTATAAGGATAGATTTGTCAGCCAGGCTCGGTGGCTCAGCCTGTAATCCCGCGCCTTGGAAGGCCGAGGTGAGTGGATTGCCTGAGCCCGCGGATTCGAGACCCGCCTGGGCAACTTGGCGAGACCTCATCTCTACAATAAATCAAAAAATTAGCTGGACGTGGTAGCGCACACATGTAGTTCCAGCTACTTGGAAGGCTGAGGCGGAAAGATCGCCGGAACCCAGCAGGTCGAGGCTGCAGTGGCCGGGAGCGGCCACTGCACTCCAGTCTGGGTGACGGAGTGAGACTCCAACTCAAAAAAAAAAAAAAAATGTATAGATTTGTCCTATATCTTCTTTCAGTTCTATTCCATTTTTCTATAGGGTATTTTTTTATTTGAATTTTGGATTCAGTGAGTTCAAGTTCACGTGCATATTTGTTACATGGACATATTGTGTAGTGGTGGGGATTGAGTCTCAGATGGCCCATTCCCCAGATAGTGAAGGTAGTTTCTGAACCCTAGCCCCCTCCTCTCTTCCCTCTTATTGGTGTCCCCAGTGTTTATTATTTCCATCTTTGTGACCATTTAGCTCCCACATATGAGCAAGAACATGCAGTGTTTGGTTTTCTGTTTCTGAGTCTATTTACTTAGCATAATCATCTCTATTCCATTTAATCTCCAGCTCTTTAAAGGACATGATTTTATTCTTTTTTATGGGTGTATAATATTCCATGGTGTATGTATAACACATTTTCACTATCTACTGATCAGTTGATGGGCATTTAAGTTGATTCTGCATCTTTGCAATTGTGAATTATGCTGCAATGTACATGCAAGTGGAGGTATCTGTTATATAATGACCTCTGTCCCTTAGGGTAGATATATAGTAGTGGGATTGCTGAATCAAATGGTAGATCTACTTTTAGTTATTTGAGTAATCTCCATAACACTTTCCATAGAGGTTGTACTAATTTACACTCCCACCAACATTGTATAAGTGTTCCCTTTTCTCCGTCTCAGTGCCAGCATCTATTGTTTTTTGATTTCTTAATAATGGTCATTCTGACTGGTGTGAGGTGGTAACTTATTGTGGTTTTAATTTGCATTTCCCTGATTATGAGTGATGTTGAGCATTTTTTTTTGATATGTTTGTTGGTCATTTGTAAACAAAAATAAATAAGTGGGACTTAAACTAAAAAACATCTGCACAGCAAAAGAAATAATCAACAGAGCAAATAGTCATCATACAGAATGGGAGAAGATATTCTCAAACTCTACATCTGACAAAAGACTAATATCCAGAATCTTCAAAGAATTCAAACAAATCAGCAAGGAAAAATCAAATAACCCCATTAAAAAATGGGCAACAGACCAGGTTCGGTGGCTCAACCTGTCATCCCAGCACTTTGGGAGGCTGAAGTGAGTGGATTGCCTGAGCCTGTGGGTTCGAGACCAGCCCAGGCAACAAGGTGAGACCTTATCTCTACAAATCAAAAAATTCTAGCTGGGTGTGGTAGCACACACCTGTAGTTCCGGCTACTTGGAAGGCTGAGGTAGAAGGATTGCCAGAGCCCAGCACGTCAACACTGGGGTGGCCGTGAGCATGCCACTGCACTCCAACCTAGGTGACAGAGTGAGACTCCAACTCAAAAAAAAAAGTGGGCAACAGACATCTCTCAAAAGATCTATCAGAAATTTTAAAGCTCTGTTATTAGGTACATAAATATTTTGGATTGTTACATCCCCTTTATAAACTACCTTTTTATCTCTGGTAATTATTTCTTCTGAAATCTACTTTGCCTGATAGTATTATTTTCTCCAGCTCTATTTTTTCCCAACCTTTCACATTTTAAATAGTTTTTTTATATCTTAAAGTTGGTTTCTTATAAACATTGTACATTTTATTTTGCTGCTATAACAAATTACTAAAAACTTGATTTTTTAAAACAACACAAATTGATTATCTTACAGTGTTGTAGGTCAAAAGTCTGACATGGGTCTCATTAGGCCAAAATCAAGGTGTTAGCAGAACTGTATTCCTTTCATAGGGCTCTGGAGACTAACTCATTTACTTGCCTTTCCAGCTTCTGGAGACTACCTGCATTCCTTGGCCTTTGGTTCCCTTCTTCCATCTTCAAAGCCAGCAACGTTGCATCTGTTTGACAATTCTTCCATAGATACATCTCCCTCTGATTCTTCTTCTGCCTTTCTCTTCCACTTTTAAGAACCCTTGAGTTTACAATGGACCCACCTAGAATCCAGGATAATCTTCTATTTTAACTCATTCACGGTCACTGACGTGAATTTACATCATTGCAAATTCTGTTCCTGGTTGCCTCTAATGTGAATTTACGTCATTCTAAATTCTGTTCCTGGTTGCTGCTGATGTGAATTTACGTCTTTGCAAATTCTGTTTCTGAATGCTGCGAAGTTGTTATATGTATGTGTTATCATATTTTGCTTGAAAATGAATAGTCAGGCAAGGAGAGAGAAAGATAATTGAGATAATTATCTGATATCGACTGCACAATGTTGTTATTGATTTACATAGTTGTAAAAATTGCAAGTTGGTCATTATTTTGTTGCAATTAGTGTTGTATACTTGTATTTTGATATTTCAGGGCTTTTGTACTTCAACATTTAAAATAATTTGCCATAATTATGGCAAATGAAGAAAAATATACTGATGAGATTTCCAAGGTGAATCCCGTGAACTTATTAGTGATTGTGAGACAGATAATGATGTAATGATGCAATGTGAATGAAGAAATATAATGCAGATAATGTGTGACAGTAAGTCTAGTACTGGTGAGAACAAATCAGACATTGTGTGGACAAAATATTATTTAAAAAAAACCTTAGAAGTGTTTATTAATAATCCAGGTATCAAGGTATTTCCAAATGATCCTCAAAGTATAAGTGAAGTTGTCAGACTTTTTATTGGAGATGATTTTATAGAAATGATCACAACTGAAACTAACATCTAATGTATTTTGATCAGATGCACCACAGATATAAATGTCCAAAGAAATAAAAAAAGTGGAGTAATACCACAGTGTCCAAGATGAAAAAATTTCTAGCATTAAGTATTTTGATGGGACAAGTGAAGAAAACCACAATACATGGTTACTGGTCAACACATCCATCAATCGTTGACGCATTTCTTTTCAAAAATAATTACACAAAATAGATTCCTACAAATGTTGCGGGTTTTGTATTTTTCCAATAATGCAGAAATGCAGTCAAATCCAAGCAGATTATTCCAAATTAAACCCGTAATAAGTTATGTTTTAAACAAGTTCAGTACTGTCTACAAACATGGATAAGAACTTTCCTTGGATGAATCCATGATACCTCATCCTAGAAGACTGTCTTTTCAGGTTTATAATCTGAGTAAAAATACAAAGTATGGCATGCTTGTCAAAGTGGTATCTGAGGCAAATACTGGATATGTCTACAACTTTCAACTGTACTGTGGAAAAGGTGACAGTTTAGAAAAGACCATTTCACTTGTGCTTAACGACAGAAGTTTGCGGCAACCAGCTCCAGATTTTTTTATTTTCACCCACTCTCAGTGTTAGGAAAGTGAAAAATTTGCAGATCACAAATGTGTTAAGATCACCTCATTAACAACCTTAATTCCACATGCAGCCTTAATTCCCCTTTGCCATGTAACCTGACATATTTACAAATTCTAGAGATTAGGACATGGTCTTATTTTCCAAACACACAGCAGATAGCTGAGCCGTACTTTTACATCAAATAGAATAGTTCTGCCTTCTAATTAGTGTCTCAGCCATTTAATATGTAACTACCAGTATGTAGCTTCACAAATACAGAGGACCAAACTTGCCTAGAGTTTAACCATATAGTTAAAAATGGTAGAATGGTTCTGGAATCATAGGTTCAAATCCAAAGTTTTAAACCATTTTGTTTCTCACTGGTAAATATAGTTCACGTTTAGGTCCAAATATCTCTGCTTTTTAGTGGTATGCTAGGAGTTTACAGTCTACATCTTCAAATAATATTATCACAGTTTGCTTTAAAATAATCACAGTCTAGCTCTCTTCCTCTGTTTCCACGCCTTCTGCAACTCTAATTACACATATGTAACATCTCTTTTGCTATTGTCCTACAGCTCACTAATGCTGTTTTTTTTTTTCTTTTTTTCTTCTCTGCTTCATTTTGAGTAGTTATTCTAGCTGTGTCTTCAAGTTCACTGATCTTTTCTTCTATAATATCTAGTCTGCTATTAATTCTGTATTTATTTTCATTGTAGACATTGTATTTTTATTCTCTAGAAATTTCATTTTGGTCTTTTTTTAGTCTTCCATTTTCTCATCAGCTTTGTGTTTTCCTTTCACCTTAATCATATGTATCAGATTCATAGCAGTTGTTTTAAGTTCCTTGTCTACTGATATCATTTCTGGATCTGTTTCTATGGGTTTATTTTCTCCTATAGGTAATATTTTCTCATTTTTACTATGCCTTGTTACTTTTGATTATATGCCAGACATTGTAAATTGCACATTTTATGTTTTGAATTTTGTTCATTGCTGGATTTTGATATTTTTAAAAAGAATGTGGATTTTGTTCTTACAGTTGAGTAACTTTTGAATTAACTTGACTCGCTTGAGATCAAATGGCATCCTTTATTTTTGGAGTGATTGGGCCCTACTACTAAGATGTTAGCTCTCTGATGACACTCTAGTGTTCCATGTATTATGCAGTTACTTCATAAACTATTCCCAGCTTATAATTTTCAGAAATTATTTGACTTACTACTTGTCAGTGGTTCTTTCCCCAGCCTTGGCATATTTATTGTCACACTTTTACAGGTCCTTCAAACACTGGAGAGATCTGTAGATCTGTCTTTTCCTGAAAGTCCCACACTCTGATGCCCTATACTACAAGTTTTAGTTGTTTTGGCTTCCCAGATTTCAATCTTTTATTCTCCAATTCAGTGAAATCATTTGGCTTTGGTTGGGTTTCCCCTTCCTGGCCTGTAACCTAGAAATTGCTCTGAGCGGTAAGCTTCAGCAATTGTAGATATTACCTCATTTGTTTTCCTCCTTTCTGGTTTAATAGTTCTGTACTGCTTGTTGTGCAATAATTGAAAACCATTGTTTCATATATTTTGTTCTGTTTTCTAGTTGTTTATGGCAGGAGGGCAAATTCTCATAGCAGTTAATTCTTCATGGACATAAGCAGAATTCTTGTCTTTTATTATTACAGTTTGACTTGACTTTTTTTAATCTCACATCATAGTAATACTTGAAGATTTTGAATTAGTTTCAAGCAACTATGTTATTCTCAACATGTGATCTTGGTGAGGCTTAGAATCTGCATTTTAACAGGCTCTCAAGGGAGTCTTGACAAATTGGCATTCTGGACAGACTACTGAACTTGATTTTAAGTCCTAGTGCTGCCACTTATTACTTGGGTGACTTTTGATTATATGCCAGACATTGTAAATTTCACATTTTATGTTTTGAATTTTGTTCATTGCTGGATTTTGATATTTTTTAAAAGAATGTGGATTCTGTGTGCCTGCAGCTATCACAGGTGTTTCATATGTATACTTGACTCATTTTATTCTCACAACTATTTGCATATCAAAAGCAGATTCGGTGCTCTAAGAGCAATGTATGTCCTTATTTCTTGCTTGATTATAAGCTTCTGAGGAACAGGAATAATGTCTTAATACTTTATTCCCAGTTCCTAGCATTATAGTAATTGCTCAATAAATATTTATTGAATGAATTAATTAGGTATTACTTCATTATACAAATAAGTAAACTGGTTTAGAGAGGTGAAATAATTCTCCTAAGATCATAAAACTAGTACATGTTTGATCCAGGAGTCCTAAAACCCATTCTTTCTCACCGCATCATCCTGCTAGATCTACCTGATAAAGCAACTTTTTTTTTTTTTAGTTGGAGTCTCACTCCATCACCCAGGCTGGAGTGCAGTGGCACACTCATGGCCACCGCAGACTCGACCTGCTGGACTCAGGCGATCCTTCCACCTCAGCCTTCCAAGTAGCTGGAACTATAGGTGTGCACTACCACGCCTGGCTAATTTTTTATTTATTGTAGAGATGAGGTCCACCAAATTGCCCAGGCTGGTCTTGAACCCATGGGCTCAGGCAATCCATTCGCCTCAGCCTCCCAAAGTACTGGGATTACAGACTGAGCCACCAAGCCCGGCCAAGGCCACAGCTTTGATAGCCTGGTAGAGATGGTTTTCCTTGTATGTTTGGTGGTTTTATCTTCAGCCTCTTGTATTGTTGCAAATTGGCTATTGGATAACTCTGACTAGTGAATTGTGCCTTGTGTCATCAAGAAAGAAGACTGTTTAGAATGTTGAAATTTGGATTTGGGTTTTTCGATTACCAAAAATGATATATTTGGAAAGAGGTATTTACTGGCATTTATTGTTTGGATTACAGGCAGGTTTCACTTCTACTGTAGCCTCAATGGAAACAGTGAGAGAAAGCTACAGAAAAGTTTTATCAGTGGTAGAATATTGACTTGCCTAATATTTTGAACATGATATTCATTATTTAGTTAATTTTATTTGTTAGCATTTTTAATTTAATGCTATCTTTTTAATCATCGATCCATGCTCCTCCCCAGCCCCCCTGCTCTTACACACAGACACCAAGAACAGGGCTTACAAAAAGCTGCCCTTAATAATGACTCATTCATTTAATAATTATCAGTTGTGCACATACTATGTATCAAGTACTATTGTAGACCTTGGCAGTACTAAGGCAATAAAGCAGATAAGGTTCCTGCTCACATGAAAGCTTGTATTCAGCCGGGCTCAGTGCCTCAACCTGTAATCCCAGCACTTTGAGAGGCCAAGGTGAATGAATTGCCTGAGCCCGTGGGTTTAAGATCAGCCCATGCAACTTGGTGAGACCTCGTCTCTACAATAAACCCAAAATTACCCAGGCATGGTAGTGCATGCCTGTAATTCTGGCTACTTGGAAGGCTAAGGTGGAAGTATCGGCTAAGCCCAGCAGGTCAACGCTGGGGTGGCCATGAGTGTGCCACTGCACTCCAGTCTGGGCAACAGGGTGAGATTCCAACTCAAAAAAAATAAATAAATAAAGAGAAAATGTGCTTAGCCTCACTCATCAACAGAGAAATGCAAATCAAAACCACACTGAGATACCACCTAACCCCAGTAAGATTGGCCATCATTAATAAAACAAACAACAACAGATGCTGGCGAGAATGTGGAGAAAAAGGAATGCTTCTACACTGCTGGCGGGAATGCAAACTAGTGCAACCTCTTTGGAAGACAGTGTGGCAATTTCTGAAAGAACTAGCAATTGACCTTCTATATGACCCAGCAATTCCCCTTTTGGGAATATACCCAGAGGAACTCAAAACACTCTACAAAAAATATACCTGCACACGTATGTTTGTTGCAGCTCTATTCACAATAGCAAAAACATCAACCAACCATGTTGCCTGTCGAAGCTGGACTGGATAAAAAAAAAAATGTGGTACCTATACACAGTGGAATATTATGCCGCCATAAAGAAGGACAAACATATGGACTTCACAGCAACTTGGATGGATTTAGAGTTGATCATACTCAGTGATCTATCACAGAAGCAAAGAACAGAGTACCATATGCTCTCACTCATCAGCGGACCTTGAACAATTATAATACTATAAGAAAGAGATTGGCAGTAGTGGGAAACTGTCAGGGGAGCGGGGGTGGCGTTGGCAGTTGAGGGAAACTGTTAGGGGAGGGAGAGGCATACCTTATCAACAAGGGTACCTGCATAATCAACAATTGTATATCTAACCCTGAATTGTACCCCACATCTTTATAATAAAAAAAGAAAGCTTGTATTCTAGTTGCAAGAGGTAAACAATAGATGAACAAACACATACATAAGAAAATATCAAGTCATGATAAGTGCTGAACAGAGAACTAAAATGGGGTGATGGAAAAAGAAGTCAAGATAGCTAAAGACATCAGACACCTCCCCTCTCCAGAAAGAAGTACCAAAATTATGAATAGATAATTATACCTTGAATGAACATCTAGGAGAGAAAACTAGAGTCCAACAGAGAACTTCACAGGAAACACCTGAGGCACAGAAGAAGAAAACAAGCAGCCAGCTTGACTGAGATTGACCCAGAGGGGCTCAGTATTGCAGAAAAAAGGCAAATGAAAGAACTTGGGCAGTTCACATTCCTGCAGACTGCTCTGGTCCAAACCACAGGAATAAGTAGTGTGGGTGGTAGTTTGAAGACCCTGTGTAGGCATTGTACCAGGCAGGGAAGTCATGCTGGGTCACTTACTTTACCCTCCAGACCTGAACTACTGTGGCAGGGTACCATTTGGGGAGCACAGCCATCACAGGACTACATCCAGCCCTGGAAACCATAGCCTTCATATCTCTACATCCCAGGAGCTCCCACTGTAATTCCCAAGTGTCCACTCAGAGAATTATAGCAACACAGTGCTGACCTGACCTAAAGATGCTGCATGGTCCCAAGTACTTTAGTCCATAGGGAGCAGTACTTCTCCAGGAAACAATGGTGCAGTGCAACAAAAAGGCAGCCCTGGGGCAAATAAAACCAAAGCATGTGCTTTCCAGAGCCTAAGAGCTCCCTACTGACCCATCCCCAACAGTGCATAGCCTCTGCTCAGCTTTGCAAACAGAGAATGAAATTCCATCACACTCATGGAGTGGCCTCTATGCTCAGGCTCACACATGGAAGACAGGACCCCTCCTCCTACTCCACACACTCATTTCTGCTGTCCACTGGAGGCCGGGGCAGGGAAGCCTGAGGGCTACCTACCTGGGGCTATGAGTGGTACCTGCAGACCCATGAGTAGCCAAGCCCAGGCTCAGGCATGAAGGACAAGGGCCGCTACCCCCTTCTGCATTGCACTGCAGCATTGTTGCCACAGAAAGTAGGAGAGTTTGTATCTGAGACAGTGGGTGGTGACATCACACCACTCAGAGGGTCTTCCCACCACTGCTGCTTCCATCACCCATAAAACACCAGCCAACCAGGGATGCTAGAACCCACTCACCTGTCCAGCCCACCACTACCACTACCACCATCCATTCTAGTCATCTGAAATAGACCCAAGAATTGCCTCACCAGTAATCACCAACACAACTGCTAACATACACCACTCTGGGGCACAAAGATAGGCACACTCAGCCCACCACTGCAGAGCCTAAAGAATGGCCCACCTGGCTTCCCAGTCCCCAACACAATTGCACTACAGCCTCCACTAATAACCACATCATAACCCTCCAAGGAAATGACAAAATGCTGTTTACAGCCAAATAAAGTATAGAAACTACACTACCACATGCATCCAGAACCAAAGTACCCAACCCAACCAACACCACAGACACATCTTCAAGAAAAAAGCCTCCCCTATTAAAGTACATTCAAAAATAGGAAGAAGTGATTATTATACCAGATATGCAGATATCAACATAAGGCCACAGGAAGCATGAGAAAGCAAGGAAATATGAAACCTCCAAAGGAACACAATAATTCTCCAGCAACAGATCTTAATCAAAAATACGTTTTCAGAATCCGAGACAGAGAATTCAATATATATATATATATATATATATATATTTTTTTTTTTTTTTTTTTTAATTGGAGTCTTACTCTCACCCAGACTGGAGTGCAGTGGCATGTTCACAGCTGCCGCATCCTCAACTTGCTGGGTTCAGGAGATCCTACCGCCTCAGCCTTCGAAGTAACTGGAACTACAGGTGTGCCCCACCATGCCTGGCTAACTTTTGGATTTATTGTAGAGATGAGATCTTGCCAAGTTGCCCAGGCTGGTCCTGAACTCCTAAGCTCAAGCAATCCTCTCACCTCCACTTCCCAAAGTGCTTGAATTACAGATGTTAGCCACCCTGCCTGACTGGAATTCAAAATATTGATTTGAAAGAAGTTTAGTGAAACACAAGAGAATTCAGAAAAACAATGCAAAGAAATCAGAAAAACCATTCAGGATATGAATGAAAATTTACCAGAGAGATGGGTTTTTGAATAAAAGAACCAAATAGAAATTCTGGAAGAATTCAATAAAGGAAATACAAACTTTAACAGTAGACTAGATCAGGCAAAAGAAAGACTCTTCAGAACTTGAGGACAGGACTTTTGAAATAATTCATTCAATCAAAAATAAAGGAAAAACAGTGAGCAAAGCCTTAATGAGACATCTGGGGCAGCATAAAGCAATCTTATATTCAGATTACCGAAGAGCAAAGACATAAATAAGGGATTAGTAAACTTATTTAGCAAATTAATAGATGAAAACTTCCCAAGTATAGCAAGAAATTTAGACATTCAAGTAGAGGAGGCTCAGCAGCTCCCAAGCAGATATAATGTAAAAAGGTCTTATACATGGCACATTTTAGTCAGATTGCCTAAAGTAAAGCATAAAGAGCAAATCTAAAAACAGCAAGAGAAAATCATCTAGTCACCTATAAAAGGAACCTCATCAGGCTAACAGCAGGATTCAAAGTACTGAAAGAAAAAAAAGTCTGTCAGCCAAGAATACTATATTCAGCAAAATTAACTTTCATAAAATGAAGGAGAAATAGTCTTTTCAAGACAAGCAAATTCTGGAGGAATTAGTTGCCACTAGACTGGTGCTACAGTAGATGTTTGAGGAAGTCCTAAATCTTGAAGTGGAAGGATAACATTTACCATTATGAAAATAGATTAAAATGTAAGTCTTACTGGCAAAGCAGTCACACAAAAGAGGAAGAAAAAGGATTTAAGTGTTCCTACTAAAGAAATCCACCAAAACAACAATGACAATCAATAAGAGAAAAAGAAAGGAAGAAAGAATATATAAAATAACCAAAAGTCAATTCACAATATGACAAGAACAAAGTTTCATATATCAATAATAACCTTGAACATAAATGGATTAAATTCTTTACTTGATATGGAATGGCTAAATGGATTTTTAAAAAACAGGATTCAACTATATGCTGCTTACAAGAAACTTACCTTAACAGTAAAGACATATTTGACTGAAAGTAAAAGGATGGAAAAAGATACTTTGCATGAACAGAAATAAGAAGCAAACAGGAGTAGGTATACTTATGTCAGATAAAACAGACTTTAAGTCAAGGAAAGTAAAAAATAAAAAAAAACTGAGCATGATGACTTATACCTGTAATCCTAACACTTTGGGAAGCTAAGGCAAGAGGATTGCCTGAGCCTGGGAGTTTGAGACCACCCTGGGCAACATGGTGAGACCTCATCTTTACAATAATAAAAAAAGATTAGCCAGATGTGGTGATCCACACCCTTAGTCACAGCTACTTGGAAGGCCAAGGTGGAAGGATTGCCTGAGCCCAGCAGTTCAAGGCTGTGGTAGCCATAATCAGTCCACTGCACTCCAGCCTGGGTAACAGAGTGAGATGGTCATTATGTAATGATAAAGGGATCAATCCAACAAGAGTATATAACAATTCTAAATATATGTGCACTGAACCCTGAAGCCATAAAACAAATATTATATCCATAAAAAAATTTATGGACCCAGGTCCACAAAACAAATATTACTAAATCTAAAGGGAGACATAGACTGCAATATACTAGTATTGGGGAACTTCAGCATCTCACTCTTAGCATTAGACAGAGAAACAATGAAACATTGGATTTAAACTGTACTTTAGATGAAATGGACCTAATAGACATGTACAGAACAACCTATCCAACAATTGCAGAATATACTTTATTTTCATTAGCACATGGAACATTCTCCAGGATAGGCCATATATTAGGCCGCAAAACAAGTAGCAACTATTTTTTAAAAATCAAAATCATGGCCAGGTTTAGTGGCTCATAATCCCATCACTTTGGGAGGCCGAGGCAAGTGGATTGCCTGAGCCTGCAGGTTCGAGACCAGCCTGGGCAACTTGGCAAGACCTCGTCTCTGCAATAAAATCAAAAAAAGTAGCCAGATGTGGTAGCACACACCTGTAGTTCTAGCTACTTGGAAGACTGAGGAGGAAGGATTGCTGGAGCCCAGCAGATCAACACTGGAGTGGCCATGAGTGTGCCATGACACCAGCCTGGGCAACAGAGTGAGACTCCAACTTAAAAAAATAAAAATAAAAATAAAGAAATCATATCAGATATCTTTTCAGACCACAATAAAACTAGAAATCAATACTAAGAAGGACTTTGGTAACTATACAAATAAATGTATGCTCCTTAATTACTATAAAGTCAATGAAGAAATTATGAAAATCAGAATATCTTGAAACAAATGAAAATGGAAACACATACCAAAACCTGTGAGATACAGCAAAATCAGTGCTAAGAGAAAAGCTAATCATAATAAATGCCTACATCAAAAAAGAAGAAAAGTTATAAATTAACAGTCTACTAGTGTACCTCAAAGAGCTACAAAAAAGCAAAAACAAACCAAATCCCAAATTAGCAGAAGAAAATAAATAATAAAGACCAGAGAACTAAATGAAATAGAGATTAAAAGAAAATGCAAAGGATCAACTAAATGAAAAGTTGGTTCTTCAGAAATAAACAAAATGGATAAATCACTATCTAAACTAACCAAGAAGAGAGCAAACCAAAAAAAAAAAAAAAGCCATAACAAAAAAAGGAGACATTACAACTGATACCTGCATAAATACAAAAGATCAGCAGAGACTTTTGTGAATGACTACACACTCACAAACTAGAAATCCTAGAGGAAATTGATAAATTCCTGAAAACATACAGTCTTCCAAGATTAAATCAGGAAGAAGTAGAAATTCTGAATAGACCATTAATGTCTAGCAAGATTAAGTCTGTAATTCTTTTTTTAATCTCCCAAGAACAACAGAAAGTCTAGGACAAGATGGATTCACAGTCAAATTCTGCCAAACATACAAAGGGGAATTAATACCAGTCCTCCTGAAACTGTTCCCAAAAATCAGGGAGGAAGAAACTCTCTCTAACTCATTCTGCAGGACCAGTATCACCCAATACCAAAATCAGACAGGGACATAAGAAAAAAACAAAACTACAGACCAACATCCCTGATGAACATAGATGCAGAAATCCTCAACAAAATACTGCTAACAAACCAAATCCAATAGCATGTCAAAAAGATAATACATTGTGATCTAAGCAGGGTTTATTCCAAGGATGTAAAGAAGGTTCAACATATGCAAATCAATAAATGTGATACATTGCATCAACAGAATGGGACAAAAAACATATTATTATCTCAGATGCAGAAAAAAGGGTTTGATAAAATTCAGCATCCCTTTATGATTAAAAATCCTCAACAAACTAGGCATAAAAGGAACATAACTCAAATTAATAAAGGCCATATATAATAAACCCACAGCCAACATCATACTGAATGAGAAAAAAATGGAGAGTATTCCCTCTAGGAACTACAACAAGTCAAGGATACCCACTTTTACTATTCCTATGCAGCATAGAACTGGAAATCCTAGCCAGAGCAATCAGGCAAGAAAAAGAAATAATAGCCATCAGATTAGATAAGAGGAGATCAAATTGTCCCTCTTTGCTGATAGATCTGATATCTAGAAAAACCTGAAGATGCCCCAAAAAACTCCTTACACTTGATAAGTTAATTCAGTAAAGTTGCATAATATGAACTCAACATACAAAAATAGTGTTTCTATATATCAATAATGATCTATCTGGGAAAGAAATCAAGAAAGCAATTCCATTTGCACCAGCTACTGAAAAATAATAAAATACCTAGGAATACATTCAACCACTGAGATAAAAAGGAAAACTACAAAACACTGAGGAAAGAACTTGAAGATAACGTAAACAAATGGAAAAAATCCCGTGCTCATGTATAGTAATGATAATATCATTAAAATGACCATACTGCCCAAAGCAATTTATCAAGTCAATGCAATCCCTGTTAAAATACCGCCACTCTTCACAGAATTTAAAAACAAAACTAAAATTCATATTGGACAAAAAAAAAGCCTTAATAGCCATAACAATCCTAAGCAAAAACAAACCTGTAGGCATCAGATTACCTGACTTCAAAACATATTGCTAGGCTATAGTAACCAAAAGAGCATGGTATTGGTATGAAAAAAGACACATAAACCAATGGAACAGAATAGAGAACCCCAAAATAAAGTCCCCATACTTAACAGTTGACTTTGTCAACTGTCTTTGACAAAGCTGACAAGAACTTGCAATGGAGAAAGGATACCCTCTTCAATAAATGGTGCTGGGAAAATTGGATAGCCACACACAGAGAATGAAACTGGATGTCTATCACCATATATAAAAATTAACTCAAAATGGATTAAAGGCTTAAACATAAGACTTAAAACTATAAAAAAATACTAGAAGAAAACCTAGGAAAACTCTTCTGGTCATTGGTCTAGACAAAAAACTTATGACAAAGACCTCAAAAGCACAGGCAACAAAAACAAAAATAGACAAATGGAATTTAACTTAAAAGGCCAGGTATGGAGGCACACGGAGGCACACACCTGTATTCCTAGCTACTCATAAGACTGAAGAGTGAAGATCTCCCGAACCCAGGAGAAAAAGGCTGCAGTGAGCTATGATCACATCACTGCAATTCAGGGAGACCCTGTGTCTATCTGTCTGTCTCTCTCTCTCTCTCTCTCTCTCTGTCTCCCTCTCTCCCTCCTTCCCCATATATATTGCATAGTTTAGCAAAAGAAATATTCAACAGCATGAAGAGACAACTTGATGAATGAGAGAAAATATTTGCAAACTATCCAACAGGGGACTAATAGCCAGAACATACAAGGAACTCAACTCAATAGGAAGAAAACAAATAGTCCATTAAAAAGTGGGCAAATTGTTGTCTAATTCATTAATTCCTGCCAGTCAGGAATTTATAATTTTCTTTTCCAGTTTGAAAGCAGTCAGTTTACCTGACCCAGTTACAAAGATAGTCTTGGTAGATACCTTAGCTCATAAAAAATAAAATAAAATAAAATAAAAAAATGGGCAAAGGACATGAATAGACATTTTGGTATACAAATGAAAAAGAAGATATACAAATGACCAGCAAGTATATGTTTAAAATACTTCATATCACTAATCATTAGAGAAATGAGAGTCAAAAATACATATTATCTTACCCCAGTCAGAAAGGCTGTTATTAAAAATACAAAAAACAGTGAGGATGCAGAGAAAAGGGAACTCTTATACACTATTGGTGGGAATGTAAACTGGTGCAGTCACTATGGAAAATATTGTGGAGATTCCTCAAAAAACTAAAAATAGAATTACTATTTAATCCAGCAATTCCACTACTTGGTGTCTACCCAAAGGAAAAGAAACCAGTATAACAAGGGAATACCTTCACTCACATGTTTATTGTGCACTATCCACAATAGCAAAGAGCCCATTAACAGATGAATGTTTAAAGATAGTGTTATATTTATAAGATATATACACAATGGAATGCTATTTGGCCATAAAAAAAAGTATCATTTACAGCAACTTGAATAGAACAGGAGGTCATTAAGTGAAATAAGTCAGATTCAGAAAGACAGATACTGCACATTCTCATTCATTTGTGGAACTAAAAAACTGATCACATGGAGGTATAGTGGAAAGATAGATAACAGAGACTAGAAAAGATGAGTGGTGAGCAAGGGGACAAATGAAGAGAAAAGGATTAAAGGGTACAAATATACAAGGAATAAATTCAATATTTGAGGCATACTCAACAAAAATGTGTTGTATTCAGGTGATGGAAGCCCTAAATACCCTAACTTGATCAGAAATCATTATATACATGTAACAAATTTTCACATGTATCCCATAAATTTGTACACACAAAAATAAATAAAACGGAGTTCTGTATAGAGAGGGGCTAAATGTGGCTATTTTAGAACTGATCAAGGAAGGCCTCTAAGATTAGCCATGGCAGGAATGAGGGTACTTTCCAAGCAGAAGTAAAGGATAGCCTAAAAGGCTAAACAAGGTAAGAGCAAGCAAAAAATTGACTTAACTAGGAACCACCAGATCTTTTCCCATAAAGTTCATTATTAATAAAATGTATATGAAGAATAAGAGAGGGTATGTTGTTATTTTGAAAACATTCTTGAATTGGATTTTGTATATGGTATGAATATAGTATGGAAATGAAACGTTCAGAAAATATTCAGAACTTAGAGACCTTGCACATTAGTTTATCCCACACATATACACAAAGAAGAGAGCTATGGGTTAGCTAAGTAGACTGTCAGGCTTGGTAGTTAAGGGATTGAAATGGCCAAGAAAACAAATGGGAAGGGAAAACCTACTACGGGTTGAGCACTGTGTTATGATCTTTACACACTTAATCTTATTAATGTTATACCTAACAAAGTACGTAGTATTAAGCATATTTTACAGAGGTGTAGTTGAAACTGAGAAAAGTCAAACATCTAGGAAATAATAGATTCAAACCTAAGCCCACCTATCTTCAAAACTTCTGCACCACCCAAATAGACCTTTTGTCTCTGAAACTGCCTTTCAGACCATATTTTTCCAAGACCTTCGTCCTTCCTTGTATTGTGGTAAGAAGTTTTGAACTGAAGCCAGATTTTAACTCAGCCCCATTATTATTCTTCTGACTCTCAGTTAAGTAATGCTTTCCTGTGCAATTAACTTTTCAGCACAACTTTTGGGATGGTCTTAGTAAGCAGGAGGGCTATCAATGACACATGTGCTGCCTTTGGGAGACCAGTTGCAGGAGAAAAGAAGCACGTGGTTGTTTTCAGTGCCAAACAACAAGTTGCTAGTGGACAAAATGCCTATTAGGCTTACAAGTCATTTCTAAAATTGTCTAAATTACAGATGTAATCCTTTTTAAAAGATTTTAAACCAAGAACTCTGGGACAAAATATGAAGTCATGACTTCTGCCCGTCCTTTATGTCAGGAGAGTTTCATTACTTGAATCTCACATAATAGCTTGAGCTGCAAATAAATAAAACCAATAATAATACATAGTCCTCAGCGCCATTCATTCTGTTTTTTATCAAATGCCCCTTGATCCTTATGGGTCCACATTTTAAATCTACCCTGAAATAACATTTATCATTTTCAAAGTCCCCAACCATAAATCAGCCATAATGGAAGCACTTCTTGCTTTTATCGCAAGGGTATATGTTCCAACCTTTGTGTCTAAAGTGTTTACCTGGCTTTTTCACAGCTGACTCAGTGGATTGGAACCTTTTAATGCAACCTGCATGACATGTGGTCTCCAAATCTATGCAAAGTTTTTATAATTTTTGTATGATTGATAGCATATTGCTCTTCATTGGTGAGGGGAACCACATCTGTTTCCTCTTGTCTTTGTAGATGTCAAGTTACTTAATCCATTTACTTTCTTGATTGGGACTTCAAATGTAGAAATTTGAAGGAAAAGAGAAAAGCAACCAAGCCTAGCAGTCTGTGTCTTACTTTTAGGCCTAGATGTTTTCCACCACACCATGCTAACTCCTAGAGTTATAAAACCAAAGCTACCTTTTCTGCAAAGTAACCCAGTTAGTGGGGAGAGATAAAGAGTAACTTAACTAATCAGTTGGTTAATCAATCAAATGCCATAGCTTTAGGAAGAAAAAAAAAACTCCGCTTTTTTTGCTTGTATTGTTACTTTTTTGTAGTTGGAGTCTCACTCCATCACCCAGGCTGGAGTGCAGTGGCATGCTCATGGCCACCCTAGCCTCGACCTGCTGGATGCCAGCAATCCTTCTGCCTCAGCCTTCCAAGTAGCTGGAACTACAAGTGCAGCTACCATGCCTGGCTAATGTTTTTTAAATTTTATTTTAGAGACGAGGTCTCACTAAGTTGTCCGGACTGGTCTCGAACCCACAGGCTCAGGCAATCCACTTGCCTCGGCCTTCCAAAGTGCTGAGATTACAGGCTGAGCCACCGAGCCCAGCTGCTTGTATTATTTTAATTGACACATAATAATTGTACATATTTATGGGATACTGTGTGATAGTCTGATACATGTATACAGTGTATAATTATCAGTATTAGCATGTCCGTCACCCTCAAACATGTATCATTTCTTTGTGTCCAGAACATTGAAAATCTGTTCTTCTAGCTATTTGAAAATATACAGTAAATTGTTAATTTGAGTCACCCTGTGATGCGATAAAACATATTGTTATTCCTCTGTCTAGGTATACTTTTGTATCCACTAGCCAACCTTGGAAAGCTCCTTTCTTAAAAGGCTTATGGCTCCACAGTTCTCCAAAACTACTGTCCATGCCTGTCTTTTAGACCTTTATTCATCCTCTCTTCTCTCATGATCCTGTATCAGCTACCACTATCTCTGAATTATATCTAAGTGCATATGACTGTCCATATTTCAAAACTTGCCCTCAAACTTCCCTTTTTCTATTTTCCATGACATTTCTCTCTAAAATGATAGGAGTTTTTAAACTGTAATGTTATACCAATGCTAGGTATTACTACATAACTCATGACCTTCTCTAGAAAATTTTCTCAGTTTAGCTTTAGCTACTCATTCTTTAGTTAATTCAGCTAATAGTTCACCTCTAGTCTATGTTGGACACATACATGTCTGAACCTCAGAGGTGAATAAGATGAATGAAAAGGTATTCCCTTAGGAAATTGATAGTCTTTCCAGCCCAACTCTCTTAGTCTACTTCTCTTCTGAGTCTACCCACTCCCCATTTTTCATTGCTGCTCTGGTTCATTGTTTATCTTACTATTCATAAACTCCCAGGGATCATGTCCAAATGTTACTGTTAGCCAAAAAATTTGAGCAGTGTCATGTTGTGAGTTAAAACCATAGACTTTGGATAAGCTACTTAATGACTCATCTCCAGTTTTCTCATTTAAAAATGCAAATAATACTTACTATACAAAGTAGTTTTTAGAGGTAAATGAGATAATTTTAGTGTACAAAGAAGATACTCAGTAAACGTCTAGGCCTAAGAGTCAGATGCAGACTTTTTGAGCCTGGCTGCTCTATCATGTCACTTACTTACTAACAAAACCTTCACTAACACCTCTGTTGCCTTTCAAACTGAATGTAAGTACTGTCCTCAAATAAGACCCCCAACCTACTGTGTCAGCCTTCTTTTATGACTCCCCTGCAAATTCTCTTCCTCAAATCCAAAGTTCTACTCCCTGAATATATACTCTTTTTGCTATGATGGCAAACCAGTAGTTACTGCCATTTTTTGAGTGCCCATTGTGATTTAAGAAGGTGTTTCATGCTTACATACACAAGGGGGGGGACCAAAAAAACCCCCCCAGAATTTCTTGATAAAAATGTGTGTATTCTTACGTGTTTAAACTTCAGTCACCTTCAAAGTACTCTTTGTTTGATACAATACACCTATCAAGATGCTTTTTTCCACTGCCCAAAACAGTTTTTGAACTCATCCATTTTGATGCCTTTTAGTGCTTCTGCCATTTTTTTGTTTCACTTTTTCCACATCAGCAAAATGTTTCTCTTTGAGGACTTTTTTCAGCTGGGGAAAAAAAAATATCGCTCAAGATGAGAGGTGAACAGGGAGGATGGGGCCATGCTGTTTTGGGTCAAAAACTGCTGAACACTCAGCGCATTGTGGGCAGATGCTCTCATCAGTTACTCATGAAATAGGCAAACGTGTTGAAAGAATCTCCAAAAAACAAATCACTGAAGCTGAATGCAGCCACTCTTAACAATGCTAGCTGATAAACTGATGGCGATGGGTTCCTAGAACACTCACCTAGTGGGGGAAACCTGTACTACAAGGGGCTTGCCCTCCAAAACATATTTCTGTTTTTTAGGGGGTCACCCTTTTTGTATTTTTGCTTAATACCTAGTTTTAACGTAGAGGTTAAGAATACAGATCCAGAGTTCAACTCCTTGTTTATTTTAATACCTTGGCTGCACAATCTTTTAGCTATGTGCCTTTGGACAAGTCACTTAATCTCTGTCAGACTTGGTATCCTTGCCTGTAAATTGATATAATAATAGTAACAATTATCATGGTGTTGTGAGTATTAAAAATAATAACCCATGCAAAACACTTAACAGCAACTCATAGTAAGCTCTCTCAATAAATAGCAGCTATTTTTTATTACTGATGAACTTCGTGTTATTTTCTTCTCATTCAGCTCTGTAAACTTTACTAATGGTGAAGAAAAGTGAAGTGGCTCTTTCAAAGCAACAGCAAACAAGTAGTTGGAAAAGATGAGATTTGAAGCCAGAGCTGTCTGGTTCCAAAATCCATACTTTGCCACTAGTCTGTTGCCTTCTGCTAATCCCTCTACCTTAAAAATGTCCTTCCTCATATCTAACTGGAATAATCTTTCAAAACCCATCTCAGATGCTGCCTTCTTCACCAAACTCTCCTTAATCCCCATCTAAATGTGATCTCTCAAAGCCCTTGGTGTGTCACTCATGTTTATACAGCATTGTGCTACAATAACTTGTATACTAAAACTGTGAGCTCTTTGACACCAGAGCCAGGGTTGGACCCCTGTTGCCCCTGAAGCAGAGCAATAAGTAGCACTTTACACTAAGTAGTTACTTAATAAATAGTCACTTGAATTGAACAGAGATTGTTAAATGGAAAATTCTGTCTCATTTAATCCAGGAATCATTTACTTACTAACGTGTCTCTAGGCCAGGCCTTATAATAGACACTGGGTTTAATGAGTTATATGAGGCAAAATTCTTGCCCTCAAGAAACTTACAGTTTGGTAAAAATGCTTTGAAAACAGAAAGTAATTATTTTTTAATGGAACCATCATAATCAAATGACGCAAACACTTCAGTAATGTAAATGAATTCTTATTTATTGTTTGTGCAGATACAGTTGTCTCCTCCAGCTGTGGTACCAGTTTAGACTACATCGTCACCTACCTCTTCAAGCACATAGCAAAAGAGGGCAAGAAGCCACTTCGATGCAGAGAGGCTACCCAGGCTGGTCAGAGACTATTACATTTTATGCAACAAAACCCAGATGTCCTACAGCAGGTAACTGGTGGTTGGTCAGCTAGCTTAAGCAATGTAGTTTCCCGGAAACCAGCCTGTCCCTGAATATCTCTTAGAGCTTGTTCTTGTCAAGACTTTTTACCAGTTATTGTCTAGGAGTGTTTTCCCTGAAAGTGGGATAGAACACTGGCCTCAGGGTTACCCACCTTCAAGAAATCCCTATGCAGTTCGTCTTACCTCAGTGAAGCTAGAATTCAAAAAAGATAATTTTTCCAGACGCCTGAGAAGAATAGGATAAAACTGGAACTAAAAACAGTCAACCTCTTATTTCTTTCCTAAGGACTCTGGTAATATCTTAAGTTTGCCTTGTGAATGCTCTGGTATATTGTGAAACTACCATTTGCTGGGCTTCTAGTCTGTGCTAAGTACCTTGCTAGGAACTTTCTGTTCATCATATTATATTATATTTCTTCTCATTTTAAGATTAGAAATTATGGTTCAGATAGATTAGGTAATATTTCCAAGAACATTTACCTAATAAATAATAAAACTTCTCGACTTAGTGGCTCATGCCTGTAATCCCAGAACTTTAGGAGAATGAGGCGGGAGGATTATTTAAGCCCAGAAGTTCAAGACCAGCCTAGGCAACATAGCAAGACCTTGTCTCAACAAAAAAAAATTAAAAACTTAGCCAGGCATGGTGGCGTGCACCTGTAGTCCCAGGTACTCAAGAGGCCAAGGTAGAAGGATTACCTAAACCCAGGAGGTCAAGGCTGCAATGAGCTGTGATCATACCACTGCACTCCAACCTGGGCAACAGAGTGAAACTCCAACTCAAAAAAAGAAGTAATAAAGTCACGTTTTCTCTGTTTTCAAGTGTGTTTCTGACTTGCTAACATGGGTTACAGCTAAGTTTAATATTGTTTTTAAAAACTCACTTGTAGGCCGGGCTAAGTGGCTCACGCCTATAATCCCAGCACGTTGGGAGGCCGAGGTTAGAGGATTGCCTGAGCCCATGGGTTCAAGACCAGCCTGGGCAACTTGGCAAGCCTTCATCTCTACAATAAATCAAAAAATTAGCCAGGCATGGTGATACATGCCTGTAGTTCAGCTACTTGGAAGGCTGAGGTGCCAGGATTGCCTGAGCCCAGCAGGTCGAGTCTGTGGTGGCCGTGAGCATGCCACTGCACTCCAACCCTGGGCGAAAAAGTGAGACTCCAACTCAAAAAAAAATTGTACAAATAATAGTAACTACATGCATAAAAAATGAATATTGCCAAGCACAGTGATGCCAGTAGTCCCAGCTATTCAGGAGGCTGAGGTGGGGGAATCACTTGAGCCCAGGAGTTTGAGAACAGCCTGGGCAACATAGTGAGATCCCATTTCTAAAAAAGAAAATTTTTAAATTGACTTAAAAATTTTTCAAAATTCAATGAATATACATGCCAGAAATATTTCAAAAAGAATAATACCTTTTTTATGGCTATATCTTCACTATGATATTTTCTAATTCCACCAAATTTGGAAAGTATATTCATACTATTTTCAACTGTTTTCTTTTGCCAAATTATAGCCATAATGGTCTATAATTTGCATATGCAAACACTTCAACAGTATATTGCTGTATGGTCATTGGGGAGCAAATAAGTCACCTATAATCATCAGAAAATGTCACTCTTATTTATATGCAAATAAATGATGAAAATAGAATAAGACAGCTATGAAAGAGGTTTCGTTCCTATCATTTTTGCTAGTAGTTAATGAAATTATGTAAACTTTGTTTGTAGTGATGCTTCAGTTAACCAGTTATTTTCCAGGGGGAACTGGTGTAATTCATATTTTATATAACTAGACAAAAGGTTGTAGACCTATAACTATTTGGTGTGGCCCTGGAACTGTTATGACATGTTAGTAATATAGTAAAGGGAAGAAAAATGTGCCTTGTGTTTAGTAAGGACTTATTACATGCAAGGTACAAACTAGTAAAACTCATACTATATAATTTCTCTCCTTAAAAAATGTCCTGTCATGTGGGACAAAGACAAGAAACTCACTAGTTATTTGATAATTTGATTAATATAGTGATGACAGAGGATGACATACCAGGAGAGTATTGGCAGAGAAGTCTTCTCATGTAAACCATATAACAGCTCTGAAATATGGGTATCATCATCTCCATTTTGCAGATGAATAAATTGAGGTCCAGAGAGATCAACTGTAAAGTAATGGAGTTGGAATTTGAGCCAAGATCTATTTAGCTCAAAACCCCGAGTCCATGATACTATCACCATTGATATTCAAGATGGAGATAATATCTCAGATTCACCTAGAATACCTTTTCAAAATATGCATTCTATTAAGATTTGAGTGCGTCTCTCCTCTCCCTCCCACCCACCCAGATGCAGCGGCCAGTGGTACTGTTGGAAGTGTGTCATAGCTCTCATGTTGAGAACCACTAACTTAGAGCATGTAGCCACTGAAGAAAATAAATATTCATGGACTGGCCAGGAATCAGACCCATCCTTCACAATGGCAAGGGACAAGTTCACCACCAAATCATCCTGCCAGCACATAGCCACAATTACAGTATTGTCCCATAAACTTGGCAGAAACTTTTAAGTTGGTTAAAAAAAAAAAAATTAGAAAGTAGTAGTCTGTGGTCCTAGACAGAATACCATCAGACTGTGCAGAGCAAGTATTGTGGTTGTTCAGGAGACAATAACGTTTGCCTTTACTCAGAATTACCATGCATTTATTGATTTAAGTAATCTCTCTGTGTTAATAATACTTGGTAATCCTTTACATTATAGCATATGACTAAGTAGTGATATATCTTTATTAACAGTGGAATATATTCTATTTATTTGGAATGTAGGCTTTCAGATAGCATTTTTAAATATTAATGACTGGTCTCTGGTAGTCAGCATAAATATGATTTGCATTAGCACTAGATTGTATCATCTTGAGTGCCTCTGATGTCAACTATCTGACATCATCTCCTTAGGTCACTGACAACTTTGACCTCTATTCTTATGCACAGTTTCTGTCGTCTCAGAAGCTCTTTTGAATTGATTTGAAATTTTGACTCTTCCCTTTATGAGGCAGTAAAATTGATAATTATTCAGATGGGAACAGAGCGCTGAGTGAAAAATCAATTCTACCCGCTCTCTGCTGCGTATAAAATTACTTCTGAGTCGGCTGGACTGAACGGATGGCCAGAGTAAAAGCAGCAGGCAGGAGTAGTGGGGAGAATTAGCTGGACAGAGCTAATAGCCTGGAGGGATGGACTTGAAAAAGAGGGAGTGGGCCAGTTGGGGGTTATTATGAGCAGGGATGGGTCCCATTGATCATCTGTTTACATCAGCTTTCCAAGACCTTATAAATCAGCCCTGAAGAGCAGCAGAACCCAAGATTCGGCCTATTACCAGTGGGACTTTGTATTTGATTATTTTCATTTTCACACTCAGATGAAAAGTGAGCCATTGATTATTCATTGGTTGCCCATTAAATACTGTTTTTTATAGATGATTTGCCTATCACAGAAGGTAATGAACAAGGTTGTTGCTTCATAACTTGAGGTTTCAGTTTTCAAGGCATCTGTGTCGGTTAAGTAATGTCTAACCCTATTAAAAGGAATGGGTTACAAATTGCTTAACAGTGCTGAAAAACTAGACCCTAATGACTAATTGTGCTTGGAATTTAGAGAGGGTTTGTCAGCTCTTTAAACTAAACTGATGCAATGATACTGCAATTATTTACTAGTTTGAACTGTTTTCCCCCCCAACCTGGACCTGTTTTGCTGGAAGCATAATTGCATGAAGAATGTCAATTCCATATTGCAAAAGTTATCTTCTCAAGCTTCCATAGTAAAGGAAATAGTGTATCTAACTAAATAAAAGGTTTTCCAGCATCCTCACAGCCTTTCTATTTGTATACAGCATCTTGGAAAAGATATACCGCTCACCTGGAAATATGTTTTTTATGGCCTACTATGAGACTTGCTAATAGATCTTCAATGTTTTTTAAAATGTTCCTCAAATAAACCATCTTTCATATTTTGCAAACAAATCTAACTTTGCAAGCATTAAAATTTAGTCCATATGAAGATACATTACAATTAAATTAATCTATTTCAAGTAAAAATTACTGCCTCACCAGCATTGCTTTGACTTAACAATTAAGAAAAACCCAGTTTACGTAAGTTAAAGTAGAAAATTCCCCCCAAGTGTTTTTAGGTCATTAGAAGACTAAACTAAAAATTTAAGAAGAGACCAACAGTAACTGATCAGATTACTAATCATTTCTGATTAGTAGCAGATTAGACACGGATCTGCTACAGTAATTTGGAAGGTAACATTTCTACGTGAATTTTTTTCAGTTTCATCACTGGTTATGCATGTATTTGCATCTGTATGCCATAGATTAGCATTGATTCAGTTATAATACAGAGTGAAAAATTTTCCCAAATTAGGTAAAGAAAGAATGTGTTTTATAGAGAGACATTTTATAGAGAGAGCTGTGACTAATTATTTTTGAAATTATAAGAATAGGGCACTGATGCTGAATGCTTCTCTAAATCAAAATTTCAATTAAAACTAATTTAATTTAATTTGTTCTTTAGAAAGAGTAGCACCTTCCACAGAAGGATAACAAGAACTAGGTGATTGTCAGTATTACTAATTAGATTATGCAATTAATTTATTAACAAGGTGTTTTAGCAATTTTAAAACCTAAATATTTTGCAGGGAGGAATTAGAGCAGTTAGCCTTGAATTAATCTTATCTTCATCAATTTATGTTTGGCTCAAGTCAGCTGTACTGAAATCCCAGAGAAGTTCTAATTTTGATTTTTTTCCTCTCCCTTTTTCTCTTCTTTTTATTTTTTTATTTATTTTTTGCTAACATGGCATTTAACTACAAATTGTGAAGAACTGTCAGGAGCTATAAAAATCATACTTCAGTAAGGACTTAAACTGAAAGAACATTCACCCTTTTCCTCAATCAGTCAGTCAATCAATGAAAATTGCTTTTGTATAGTGCTCTTCATGACATGCATCCCAAAGTGAATTACTACAAAAGGGAAATCATCTGCTCTTTTTTCATTTCTGTGTTTAGACTGAAACGATATTGCTCAACATTTTGACATACTATACAAGACATCTTTCATACTTAAGATTCCATTCCATAATACTAAGTAGAAAAGAGTGCAGTCGCATATTTAACTGATGTTGAGACTTTGGCTTACAGAACCTTAGCAAGACTCTCACAGTCAAAAACACTTAAGCAGGTAAAATATAGTTATATCTCTTTATCCTCTTAAAAAAGATAATTAGCTAGATTTTTTAATGTTAATAAAGATTTTTCTAGTGATCCTTAGAAAGTATGCTCTTCATATAATCCATTAGTTCAGTCTGATTGGTTTGCAATGTTATTCTCAAAAATATAGCAGTAAATTGATATCAAAAACAAGCTGAAAGAGTATTCACAGCTGGATCAGGGGATAACATGGATTTAAAAAATTGAAAGGAAACCAGGGATATGTCATTAGACCTTGAAATTGGAAAATAGAAACTCAAATTTTATGACAGAATTATTTTTTGTACTTGGTGCTGCAATCTTGGTCTTCTGCAGTCTGTGGATATACTACATATTTACATACATGGTAGAAATTTACATATATAATAGAAAAAATAATATTGGCAAAATGTAGGTGCTTACTATGTGCAGGCACAAACTTAAGCTCCTACCATATGCATTGTTTGATTTAATCATCACACTATCTCTGTGAAGGTGAAGTATTATTGCTGCCATTTTACAGATCCAGAAACTGAGGCACAAAAAGGTTAAGTAATATTCCTAAGGTCATAAACTCAGTAATTGGAAGAATTAAAATTTTGACCTAGATATGTTTAACTCCAGAGTACACATGCTTAACCACAAAGCTGTATGCTCCTTAGTTTGTTTGGTGGCTTCTCATCTAAAAAAGTATGTATGTTTTGAACAATTGCAATAAGGCAAGTTGAACTTCCAGTAAGTCCCACTGGGGCCATCTGTAAAGTAAAATGATTTAGAGTAGTCATCCTATACCCCGACTTTATACTACAGCTGGAAAAAAACAGATGGGCAGTGACCCAAAGAGGCAGTGGGCAAGGGAGAGGGAGGTTGTTTTGCCAGCTGGTGCAGAAAAAGCCCTGTGGCTCCCACCATCAAGGCAGAACTAACCGAGCTTCTACTCTCTTATTGTACACCCAAACCCATTCGTTAATTTTATAGCCAGACATTAAGGGTGTAAAATTCTTAAGATATGTATCCTTGAGAAGGTCAAAGTCTAATAGTATAACTGTTTCATAATGTTCCTTTGTGACTTTACTTTAATGCCTTTGAGGTAGCTCTTGAGGTTTTCTTCAACCTGATTTCTCTAGGATAGAATCAATATGGCAGCTATGAAATGAAGGTGGGGAAGCAACATGTGCTTTGCATCTGTCCCTCATATTCAGTACATCTCTAGGCATTGTCCTGACTGTCACCACTGATTCATCAGTGTAGACTGCCACTTTTTACCCCTTTCCGTTTGTAAACTGCTGTTGTATTGTTTGTTTGTTTGCTTTGAGTTGGAGTCTCATACTGTCACCCAGGCTAGATTGCAGTGACACGCTCACAGCCACCTCAGTCTCGACCTGCTAGGTTCAGGCAATCCTTCCACCTCATCATTCCAAGTAGCTGGAACTACAGGCATGTGCCACCAAGCCCAGATACTTTTTAAATTTATTGTAGGCCAGCTCGGAGGCTCAGCCTGTAATCCCAGCACTTTTGGAGACTGAAGTGAGTGGATTGCCTGAGCCCACAGGTTTGAGATCAGCCCAGGCAACTTGGCTTGACCTCTACAATAAATAAATAAATAAGCCGGGCGTGGTAGCATGCACCTATAGTTCCGTATACTTGAAAGGCTTAGGCGGAAGGATCGCCGGAGCCCAGCAGGTCGATGCTGGGGTGGCCGTGAGTGTGCCACTGCACTCCAACCTGGGCGACAGAGTGAGACTCCAACTCAAAAAAAAAAATGTATTGTAGAGATGAGGTCTTACCAAGTTGCCCAGGCTGGTCTCAAACCCTTGGGCTCAGGCAATCCTCCTGCCTCCGCCTCCCAATGTGCTGTGATTATTAGAAGTGAGCCAACATACCTGGCCTGTATGCATGTTTTTTTATGAACATGAGTTTTCTTTTTTCTTTTTTTTTTTTTTTTTTGAGTTGGAGTGCAGTGGCCGCTCCCGGCCACCGCAGCCTCGACCTGCTGGGCTCCGGCGATCCTTCCGCCTCAGCCTTCCAAGTAGCTGGAACTACAGGCGCGCGCTACCACGCCGGCTAACTTTTTGATTTATTGTAGAGATGAGGTCTCACCAAGTTGCCCAGGCGGGTCTCGAACCCACGGGCTCAGGCAATTCACTCACCTCAGCCTCCCACGGCGCGAGATTACAGGCTGAGCCACCGAGCCCGGCTCTTTTTTCTTTTTTCATTTGAAAAACTTTTGTTTTTATTTTGTTGTATAGAGCTGGAATTTGCTTTTGGTAGAGCTTGACATTTTTCCACTACCCTACCTCAATTAAGCTTTAAACATTTTTTGAACACCAATAGGCATATGGAAAAGAGATTTGGGGTGACATTAAGGCTTCTTTTCTTTTTTTTTTTTTTGAGGTGGAGGCTCCCACTGTCACCCCGGCTAGAGTGCAATAGCACACTCACGGCCACTGCTGTCTCGACCTGCTAGGCTCAGATGATCCTTCTGCCTCAGCCTTCCAAGTAGCTGGAACTACAGTCACACGCCACCATGCCTGGCTAATTTTTTTTTAATGTATTTATTGCAGAGATGAGGTCTTGCCAAGTTGCCCAGGCTGGTCTCAAACCTGTGGGCTCAGGCAATCCTTGCACCTCAACCTCCCAAAGTATTGGGAATATAGGCATGAACCACCGCGCCCTGCCTGCTGTTTTCTAAAAGAAACTTTTACAGTTGAGTACCATTAGTTCTATCAGTGGTCATTCTGAATCTGACACCTGGGTTCCTTTGAGCCTCCCTCTCCCTTTCCTGTCCATTATAACTATGCCAAGTAGCACAAACTAAGATACCCATAGGGTCAAGCAGAAAACTTGAATGAGGTAGACTTGAAAGAAACCTAAAGTTGAGTAGACAACTCTGTCTAAAGGTAGCAGCCTCAACACAGCTCTGGCTAATTGTTGTCTTATAAGAAGGCAAGACCCAATATTGCCAGATATGTTGAAATTTCTCCCTTGAAGAAGAGCCAGAAAGCAAGGTTTTAAATGTTGGCAACTGATTGAAAATTAAAAACAAAACAGAATACATGGAAATACTTGGCAGGCCACCATTGTATGCCTGGCTGCCAGTTTTTCACCTCTGTACTACACAATCTTAAGGAATTTCAGAACTAAAACTTCCCAATGCATGATACCTTTTATTTTTCACAGCCACCTTGTACAGCACTGCTACAGTGATAGTTTTGTCTCTGATTTATTGATTTTGTTTTTTTTTATTTAGTTGGGGTCTCTGGTACCCAGGCTAGAGTACAGTGGCATACTCACGGCTCACCACAGCCTCAACCTCCTGGGTTCAAACAATCCTTCTACTTCAGCCTCCCAAGCAGTTAGAACTACAGGTGTATACCACCTTGCCTGGCTGATTTTTTTCGTTTTTTTGTGGAGACACGGTCTCGCTATGTTGCCCAGGCTGGTCTCAAACTCCTAGACTCAAGTAGTTCTCCTGCCTCAGCCTCCCAAAATGTTGGGATTATGGGCATGAGCCATGACACCCAGCGATTTATTGATATTTTTGAAGCATATTTTTTGGTTGTTTAAAAAGGGTGTGATTATTTTAGTTGTACTTAATTTGTGTGTTTTCTTTATTTAGTTTATTTTTCTTTCACTTTTACTATACTTAAGTCTCTACTAAAACTTAAAGGGGCATTTTATCACTTTTGGGTGTCTTTGCATCCTGAAGGGATGCAGTAAACAGGCAATGAAACTCAGTGAACACTTTCAAACTTTTTTTATTTTCAAAATAACTAGGTTTTTTTGAGGCAAAAATATAGTTCTGTGTGTGTGTATGTGTGTGTGTACGTATACAGTCTAATTACTAAGGGTCAAATCAGAATAGCTAAGAGAACCAGAACTGGACAAAAGTATCTAGGTAACAGCCAGGCAATAGAATTCCAAAAAGGGCATATTAAGAATAAAAAATTTATGGCCACTACCCCTAAAGATCAGTTTAGAAAGTTAATGTTTATAATTTTAAAAATAGAAAAACACTACTTCTTCTATTAAGGTGACATTTTATCTGTGATATTGTAAAATTACTTGTCTATCTATCTGTGATATTGTAAAATTACTTGTCTATCTGGGCATGGTGGCTCACGGCTATAATCCCCATACTTTGGGAGGCTAAGGTAAGAAGGTGTCTTGAGATCAGGCATTTGAGACTAACCTGGGCAACATAGCAAGAGCCTGTCTCTACAAAAAAAAAAAAAAAAGCCAGGCGTGGCTGCACACACGTATAATCCGAGCTACTTGGGAGGCTGAGGTAGGAAGACCACTTGAGCCCAGGATTTCAAGGCTGCACTACTGCACACAGCTTGGGCAACAGAATAAGACCCTGTCTCAAAGAAAGAAAGAGATAGAGAGAGAAAGGGGGTGGTGGCAGAGCGAGGGAAGAAGATTCTAGTCTAATCCTTTGCAATTAACTGTATCTTTGCCATTTTTACTTAATTTTTATTGTAGAAATATTTGTTGAATGACTATTTAAAGTGTAACAGAAATGGCATTTTAAAACAGAAAAACCAGTTAAAATATAAATGTATTCTTGATTTATAAATCATCAAATTAATTTTATAACCATAAGAATACCTATTTACAGAGTGGGGTTTTTTTCCCTCAGAGATACCTACCTATACTTGATATTTGTCTCAGCACCCAGCAGAACCTGACATCTCATGATGGTCAATGAAGGTCTGCAAAGCAAGCCCCCCAAAAATTAATTTTCAGCAGTGTGATCTGCAGGCAGTGATTTTAGGGATCAAATCTAGTATAGTTTTAGACAGCTACATAATACACGAAATGTAATGCCAAGATAAGATTGTATTATAATGTACTTCGGAATAACCCTGCTGAAATTCTACAAGAAAATTTCGTTCTAAACATGGATGAAGAAAGAAAATAGTACTTCAAATATTGTTCCAAATGGTTAACAGAACAGAGAGGTTCCCCTACCCCCCAGGACATGTGTTTTTCTACCTCTAAGCACAGTTTAAGGATATAACCCATTGATAGTCTAACTTGCCTTATTAATTGAAAGGGATGGAATCCACCAGATGTAGCCCAAACCAGCAGAGAGTTGGGTGACTAAGCAACAGCAGAGACACCATATTGAGTGAGCCAGAATCTAGTCTCCAAGTCATTTATTTCAGCCAGTGACAACACATTTAAACTCCTGTGCCTCAGCAGTGATTGATGGTTTAATATCATATATAATTTTTTTAATGAAGGAAAACCATTTAAATATGTTACCATTTGCACTAGTATTCTCCTATGTACATAACTGCATTTAATCATTATGGGGATTGTTTTTATACTTGTGTAATTTGTATCCAAGAAATAACTGTCAAAGCCATCTCGTGCTGTTGCTGGAAATGGAACTGTGTGCTTCATACTTGAACAGATTCATTCTTCCCTGTACATAATTAAGAGTGTTGGAGCTGCCACTATCACCACACAGGAATTCCATGTTTACATTTCTGAGAATGAAAAATTAGTCACAATGTGCTTTTCCAGGTTCCCATTTTCTGGGGCTATGATATTTAAGTACGTTAGTTTTGTACCAGTGTATGATTTGAAGAGTTCGATTTTAAGACTTTTAATATTAAAATACATAATAAAATTTTATTATCTAATTACAAGAGGGTTTAGCCTCTTATTAAAGTTGCTAAATCAGATCTAGATTAGCATTATAATGGCACAGTTTGACATGGAATATTCAAAAGTCAAGTTTGAGGGAAGAGGGGTTTTTTTTGTTGTTTTGGGGGGTTTTCTTCTATCCCCACCCCTCATTCAAAATAACAAGGATGAAATGCATGTATGGAAACAAACAAGGAGCAATTTGGGATGCTGAAGAAGGAATAGAGGTGTCAGTCTAGTATGGTACCCTTAGGCAAGGCAGCTGGTATATGTAGCCTTTTGTTTATCTGCTACTGGTTTATGTAGCCTTTAGGCCGGCACCAGAAACAATCACTCCTACAGGGTCAGCTGCTGGTCAGAAGCAAAGTAAGAAAAGACTTTGCGTCCAAACACGGCAGCCATAATTTCTGTACAGCTGGCACCTGCTACTGGTGCACAGCGTGAAGGTGAAAGGTCAAAGAGGCAGTTGTTCAAAACTCAAGAATGGCTTAAAGGGACTTGTAGATTAATCTGCTTTATTAACTTCTGTATATTAGATAACTATTGCTGTGAATGACAGTATATCTTTTTGAATAAGTCGCATCTCTTTCTCTTTTAAATTAGCTTTTGAGTAATGAATATTAAATAGAAAGCATTTCAAGGGTAATTAAATGAAAACAGAATGATGTCTTTTTACAATTATATTTGTATGTTTATAGAATAGGGGAATTATAATGTTTTCCAAGGAGGTAAAAGAAAAAAGCCAGCTCTATAATAAAGAATAAATTGGAATAAATAAGCCACATGTCCATTAACCTCTGTCTTTAAACTAAAAAATATGATGTAGTTCGTGACTTAGCATGAAGTCATTGGGTGCCAGTAGTTTGATTTGACATTCCCAGGGGCTCCAAGTGTTTATTTTATGGATTAAAGTTGCTTGTTGTCGCTCTTTTACCTATAGCTTAGTACAGTCAGTTTTGTTATTAGTCTGCAACAAATGTTCTCAGAATAGCAAAGGAGTTGTAAGCAATGACCAACAACCATACCTCTTTCTTCACACTCATGTTGGACAGATAGCATTTCATAAGGGGGAAAGCCCAGCCTTACACGGGTTTAACCCAGTAATAACTAGGCAGGCTTTATAAGTCTCTCACCAGTATGGCAAATGGCAACCAGGATGGTTTTAGCCTCTTCATTAATAGTGATCAGCACAATTGGCTGTCACTGTAAGTTAAAAAATTTTTAAAGCTCACTAAATGTATCCTTTTTAAAAACCTCTGCAAGGAAAATTTCTAACCCATAGATCAAATACTGATAACAACTCTGGGAAGATTTTTAACAATATGTGTTCAAAAGGAATTGTTTTATCTGTTGACTCTCAGTGGTTTTTGGTTTTTGGTTTGTCTTTTTTCTACAAATTTTCAGAAAAAGAAGCACTATAGAGGACATCTGTGTTTTTATGCTAGTATAACACAGATAGCAGTATTTATCCATATTTCACAAATAAAAATTATTTTGAATTTCATTTGCATGTCCAGGTTTTAATGCAAATGCAATCTTTCTACTCTGAACAGTATTTCTATGACATATGAAGGTGACACCTAAGATCATCTCCCTGCATCACACCCAAGCTAGCCTAGAACTTACCAGGGGGGATCGTAAATTTGTATGGGTATCAGAAAGAGACTGGCCACCCTGTCCAGAAAAGATTGAGTCAGGAGTGTCTCTTTACCCTACCATTCCAAAGTAGAACCTTCATACTTCCTTCTTAAAGATTTAGGCTTTTTCTCCATCCTGTAACAGAAGCCTTATTTCCTGCAGGGTTGTTGGGGCCTAAGAGATCGCTGTAGAAGGAGAGCCTCAGACTCAAACAGAGAATTTTAATGAGAATGAATATGGTATAAAAAAATGTAGAATCAGTTATGTGCTGGGCTTCATGCTAAGTGCTTTACGTGTGTGTATGTGTGTATTTCAATTTAAATCTCATAGTTTTATGAGGTATTTTTGCATCCATTTTATAAGCAAAATACTGTAATTACAGCTGTAAGAAGTTAAATAACACCCAGTATCATAGCTAATAAGTAGCAGAACCTGTCATCTCACTAAATGGCCTAGAAACAGGATTGGTGGGATGGAAGAGTGACAGGTGGAGACATACAACATTCATTTATTCATAAATCTTTAAACCTAGAGCTCTCTTTTTTGAGAACTGATTGGACAAGAAGTAGGGAAGAGAGAGAGATCTCCTGCCTGGCGCCTTGTCTGTGCTTCCAAGCCCTTGAGAGACCTGCCTGCATTGTCTAGTCTGGGAGTCCTCAAACTTCCCCTTGTAGATCCTTAAGATCATCTGAGGTGGTCTCTGTCCTGAAAGCCAAAAGAATGTTGACTTAGGGGAGTTATGAGGACAAAATGAACCAGTGAGTACAGACTCACCTAACATGAAGAGATTCAATAAATATGTATAAATCTCCTTCACTTTGAAAAACAATGTGCAGGTACCACTTTTTATTTGTCCTTGGGGGAAAATAACCCTGCTATTTGTATCTATAAATGTGAAAAGTATCCTTTCCTGGTGATTCTAAGCCCAAGACTTCCATTCATAAGATAATTTGATTTTGAAGGCCATGACTTCAGCCAGATTACTGAGATCTTCCTAGTCCCATCCATGTGTTTTGCCTTTCTTAGCATTCCTTCTGTGATAAGCATTCTAAGATCATAAGCACTCACTGGACTAGGTGAAGGCATGGTGTGGTGCAGATTTGATTCTTGGTCCCAAACTGACTTTTCTCTCACTCCTCCTGCATACTTTAGACATTGCCTTACAGTGGTAAAAATGAAAATAAACATAACAATATCACAGAACTGAATAATTTATAATGAACAGAAATGTATTTGGCTCACAGTTCTGGAGGCTGGAAAGTCATGATCAAGGGGTCGCATCTGAAAAGGGCCTTCTTGCTGTGTCATCTAATGGAGGAGGGTGGAAGGGCAAGAAAGAGCAACAGAGGGACTGAACTTTACCTTTTATAAGGAATCCACTCCTAAAATAATGACATTAATGAATCATGAAGATAGAACCCTCATAGCTTAATCACCCCTTAAAGATTCCACCACTTAACACTGTTGCACTGGGGGTTGTTTCCAGCACATGCTTTTGGGGGACACATTCAAACCATAGCATCTCATAATTCTTCCATCAATATAAAGTCTTCACATCTAATATCTCTCCTAATTCTCAAAATAACCCTAATGGATAGATAAGACCAACATGGGTATTTTTTCCCCCGCAGTGACTGTATGAGCGAACTACAGAGATTCAGAGACGTGTGAAATAACTTGTCCAAGTCACACAACAAGTAAATAGTGGTACCTAGATTATAACTAAGGCTTATCTCTAGATCTCACAAAGTTTTTTACCACACCAATGATTCCAAGGGCCTTAAGCTACTCTTCCTTCCTGGCATTTCTTCTTACTCTTTTATTGCTGTGTAAGGGAGAGAGCAGGGTATAAATGAGATATCATGTAAGGGAGCTAGCAGGGTAAATGAGTGGCATCATGAATGGTAGGGGAAGCTCTCTGAGCTTGAAAGAATGGCAAGATATAAAGTGAGGATTGGCTTAATGATGTTAAGTATGTGGTTCACATACTTTCAGGGTAAATTTTATGATTCACAAAGTATGAGGAGGACCCAAAAAAATGGAATTATTTTTGGAGGATGGGCCCCTTATAGTCCAGGCTTCCCCTGCCAGATAAATGTTCTAGGAACCTATCATCATCAGTGTACCAGCTAGCATTGTGGTAAGAGACTGTCTGACTTCAGTGAATTTTTCTTGGAGATTCTTTCAGCACATTTGCCCGTTTCATGATGAGTGATTTACAAGCGCATCTGCCCACACTGTGCTAAGTGTTCAGCAGTTTTTGACCAAAAACGGCATGACTCCCATGCCCCACCCTCCCTATTCGCCTGATCTCACCCTGAGCATCTTTTTTGTTTCCCTGGATGAAAAAGGTCCTCAAAGGGAAATATTTTGCCAATGTGGAGAAGGTGAAACAAAAAACTGCAGAAGCACTAAAAGGCATCAAAATAGATGAGCTCAAAAATATTTTGAGCAGTGGAAAAAGCATCTCAATCAGTGTATTGCGTCAAACGGAGAGTAATTTGAAGGTGATGAAATTTAGACATGTAAGAATAAATACACAATTTTTATAAATAAATTCCAGGGATTTGGGGGTCCTCCCTCATATAATGTGCAAAAAATGTGAGTCCAGCCTTGACAGTAATTTCTCTCTTTTTTAAAAATGTATTTATTTATTATAAAGATGTGGGGTACAATTCAGGGTTAGGAATACAAACATTGATCATGCAGGTACCTTTGTTGATGAGGTATGCCCCTCCTTCCCCTAGCAGTTTTCTTCAACTGCCAGTTCCAACCCCCCTTCCCCTGACAGTTTTCTGCTACTGCCAGTCGCTTTCTTATAGCATTATAATTGTTCATGGTCACTTTATGAGTGAGAACATATGGAACTCAGTTCTTTGTTTCTATGATAAATCAGCATATGATCGACTCCAAATCCATCCAATTTTCTGCAAAGTCCATATATTTGTCCTTCTTTATGGCTGCATAATATTCCATTGTGTATATGTACCACATTTTTTTAAATCCAGTCCAGCTTCAATGGGCAACACGGTTGGTTCCATGTTTTTGCTATTGTGAATAGAGCTGCAACAAACATACATGTGCAGGTATCTTTTTTGTAGAATGATTTGAGTTCCTCCGGGTATATTCCCAATAGGGGAATTGCAAAGCCTCAATTCCTCAGCCATCTCACCTTTGACAAAGCCTCCAACAACAACCACTGGGGAGAGGAGAACCTATTCAGTAAATAGTGCTGGGAAAACTGGCTGAACACGTGCAGAAGATTGAAACAGGACCCTTACCTATCACCATACACAAAAATTAACTCTAAATGGATCAAAGACCTAAATGTAAAACCTCAAACTGTAAGAACCTTAGAAAATGCAGGAGACACTTTTATGGATGTTGGAACTGGCAACCGATTCCTGATCAAAACCCCAAGTGCCCAGGCCGTAAGAGATAAGATAGACAAGTGGGACCTCATTAAATTGACAAGCTTCTGCAAAGCCAAAGAAACCATCAAGAGAGTAGGGAGACAGCCCACAGAATGGGAAAAAATATTTGCCAACTGTATATCTGACAAAGGCCTAACATCTAGGATCTACAAGGAACTCAAACACGCCAAAAGGAAAAAAACAGTCATTTCTCTCTTAACTCGTGGAAAGTTTAACCAGCAGCAACATCAACAGAGCTATGAGTTTATGTAGTATGTTGAGGAAGACTTCTTGTTTGTTTGCATTCGGATCAGTGTTTGAAGTACAAGGTGGAAAGAAGTTCCCTAATCCTCTGACCTTTCTTGAATTAATGCTCCCTCTTATGTTTTGCAACCCAGAAGAACTCTTGCTTACTAATTCTGTATCCCTTGTCATGCTCAGGAGGATACAGATTGAGTGCTGTCTGACTACTGAAATTTCATCCTCCTTTCAAAGTTTTTTAATTACAAATGATCTGTATTTGTTGAGGACTTTCTATTTTATAACAATCAGAGCAACAAGTTTTACAGTCCACATTCCTGGCTTTGAATGCTAGTTATACTATTTGCTAACTATATGTCCTTGGAATAGTTACTTCACCTCTTTGAGGCTAACACCACCTCAACCAGAGGAATTCTATAGCTTACTTGAACTGGTCCCCAAGATCAGATAGCTCCCTCCTACGGTCTCAAGTCCAAACTTCCCAAGACTTAAGACTCACTGTCTTAGATTCTCTCCCATTCCATCACTCCCTCAGCCTACCCCATAATCTGGAACATTGGTAACATGGAAAAGGAAAACGTTTGAGTACATGCTTAGTTGAGGTCCTGTGAGCAAAGCATGTCAAATAAACTGTCAAGAAAGGACAGTCATGGAAAGTGCAAGGCCTGCAGAGAAGTCTCTTAGGCCCCAAGGCAACCCACCTGAAAGAAAGCTCTAAGCAAGAGCTCTGTGTTCAGCCATACTTACTGTGGTATCTCATTTTAGATGGTGCAAACAAGTCCACTCAGGTCAGGGAGCTAGCTAAAAGCGTCAACTAGAGATGAATTGTATTTAGGGGTTTCTCTGAAACCATTAAGTTTGGAAGGAGATAACTTGATGGATGAACAATAGGAGATTAATAAATATTTGAGCCTACATGAGTTCTTTAAGGCCACAGAGACCATATTTTTTTAAATTCTGTACCAACACCGAGCAGTACATAGTAAAAGGTCAGAAATTATTTGAGCAGTGAATAAGTATGAGAAATGAAGGAGGGAAAAGGTAGGAGGGAAAATCTCTAGCACAGTACAAGGCACATAGTAAGTACTCAGTAAGTACATGTTGGCACATGCACACCTAGCTCATAAGAAGAGCTAACGACAAAATATTATTGACTTGAAATGGACACAGGTAAAAGAAACTTTGTTGTTCATGTTGTTCCTCCAGAGGCCTAGCCTGTGTTAGAGACTGCACTTTAAAGCAGAAGTTCCACCCTAGGCCATTATATACTCTTATCCCACAAAGGCAGTAAGCCCTCCCTCCCTGGCCATCTTTTTTTCTGAGCCCCCTGCATTACAGAGAGGCTAGAAACAAATTGACAGAAATCTGGAGGAAAGTAACTCAAGTGATTTAGGAGAATGGAAGGGCTGGCTTATGGGGCCAGATTAAAGAAGCTAAATATGTATAGCTTGCCTAAGTGACAACTAAATGGGGCATTTGATAAGTCTATAAATACTTGGAAGATGTAAATGCCAAGGAGGAAAGGGAATTACTTAGCATGGCACAATAGAGTATTGGCATAATGGAATAATATTAAGAAAGGGAAAATGAAGGTTGAATATCAATAAAAAGCTTCCTGACAAAGAGAACTATTCCTGACAGTGTACACTATTAAGTTATGTGCCGTGGGCCAAGGGAACTAATGGCAGTGCCATTTCTCAGAGTATTGGCAACAGAGCCAGCAAGACAGGGGCCGAGAAGTGTCCTCCTAACTAAGGTTCAAGAGCCAAGCAGGTAACCCTCTGTGCTGGTGGCCTCCCAGTCCTAGAACAGGAAGAAAACTGCATCTTCTAGGGAGAAATCAGACAGCCCAGACCTCCTAAGACTCAGACTCTGTGGAGAATGGTTAAGCCAGCAGTTCACTACCACATCACTGCCAGGAAGATTCATTCAACTTTAATGGCACCCCATTTCAAGGGTAAAATCCACATTCTCTAGCATATATTGCTAGGCCCTTCGTGAGATCTGGCCCCTGCCTACCTAGTCACCCTCATCTGCCACCAGTACTCCCCTCACATCCTCTCCAGTTCCACAGAACTGCTGGCCCTTCCCCAAACACTTCTCCAAACCTTTGCACCTGCTTGCCCTTCTTCCCACCTGGGTTACGTGTCAAATTTTGCTTATTCTCTGCAACAGATTCAAATATCAGCTTCTCCCTTCCCTGTCTCCTCTATCCCTAGACAGCAGGGCTATTCAGCCACTTCTGGTATCTCAAAGCCTCCTGTGCAGTCTTCTGGTTATGACACTTACTATACTGTTCTGTCATGTTTTATACTGTGTATCTTCTCCTCTACTAGGCTTGTTCATCTGTATGTTTGCAGGGTCTGACACAGAACCTGGCCTAAAGTTGGTAGTCAGTAAAATTTGAATTAATTGAGGAATGAGGGTTTATTCCCAGCACTTTTAGTCACTATCATTTCTTGGGCCCCTGTGTAATTATTAGGAGCAGAGCACTTCTAAATCTCAGAAGCATCTCTGAATCACCTCTGTGGCCTCTTGGCCAGTACTTCTATGCCTTAGAAGCTTAGACAGCTACAGATAAAAACTCTCAATCTGAAAAGCAGTATGCTATCCTCAGTGTTTTAAATATAAACTCTAAACTAATATTTAATGGAAAGTACTTCTGAGGGACGCCATGAAATGTCCACAAGAATATTTTTCCCCCATTTGAAAACATATTGAATATGGTAAGTAAATTAATCCTCCTCTGATAGTTATGACGATTTTTAGATCCATCTAACCAAATCCTTTCAGGAAACCAGAGCAAATGTAATGACAGGTGAGAGGCAATGAAACTTTGAACCTTCAACTATAGGGATAATATATTTATTATGAAATATAATATTCATTGCACTCTGCTTTGATGACCACATGAGATGCCCTCGTGCCATTATGCCTATGTTGTTTGGTTGTGAAATAGGATATTCACTGGCAAACGTTGTGATGACTGTTCAATAAAACAATGTGCTGTTTCCCCACTCTCTTCCTTGATTTGGAATGACCTCAGGTAGGGTCACTTTATCACTGAACATTTAATATAAACATATACTTGTGGTAGTCTCTGTCATGTATATCTGTGTACACTGTTTAGGGTTAATTTCATTGCTGCTTATCCCCAAAGTTCATTGTTCGTGTTGTTGGAAGCAGCCACCTAAACTGCAGCCACCTCTCTGCTGCATGTGACATTTCTGGGGCATTCTGGCATCCTTCCTTCTCTTCATTGGAAGTCTTGAATTTGAGGCTATGTTCTGTAGCTTTAGTATCTTTCTGAGATTTTGTTTCTTAGAAAGATTTCATTGGGAAGAAAACGGGGTGTGCAGTCAAGGATTCTGACCTTTTCTCTGTCTTCGCTACCACGGCCTTGTGAGGCCATGGTCTTTTCAGACTTGTGCAGTGGTATCTAAACTTGAGAGTTACCTCGCATCCAGTATTTGTTCATGATTGCCATTCTCCAGAACCGAATCAGTTATGGCAGATCTCATCATGTCGCTTCCTCCTTAAAAATCCTTTGAAGGCTACCCTTTATATACTGGCCGATTCATTTCTGTGTTTAGCTTGGAATAAAGGTCTTTTATAGCCTGGACCCAACCCAGTCTTCTGTTCCTCACCCTCAGCTCTACTTCCTGCCACTCAGATCTCTCACAAGCCTTCTGTGTATGGGCTGTTCTTTCCTCAAACATGCCAAGCTGTCTCCAGGGCCTTTCCTCATTTTATTTCCTCTTCCTAATAAAGTCTCCTTCCTGGGTGATACCATTTGCACTTTTGAAGACACAAATTAAATATCACCTATTCTAAGAAGATAGGCAGGTATTTTTGAGACAGACTCAGAGCACATGTGCCTTTGTTACTCTCTCTTAAGCCTGCACACATATGTTCGTTATTTTGGGGCAGCCTCAAAGGCTCGTTTTGATTCTAGAACCTGGCTGTGTGTCAGTCATTCGGGAAGTTCCATAGACTAGAAATAAAAACGTCACTTGAATAAAAATTGGGAGGAAATAGCTTTGGAGTAGAAAGCTGTTCCTCCACTTACAGATTTTCCCAACATTCCTACCCAGAGAAAATTTAGATAGTGTTTTGACAAGTAATACTTAATTTTTACATCAAATTGAGAAATGTTCCGTTTGATGTTGGCAAGAGAAGAGTGAGAAAGCGTTTCCCAAATAGTGCTGAGTGGCAAACCCTGCAGCCTTCCAGTGCCCCAGGTTTTCTGGTTTTATTTTAATGCAGCAAGCTGCTTTATGAGATCTGCAGCCACTTGAAATATGATTTACCACTCGTAAAAAGTTTCAAATAGATAATGAAGATTCAGGAATGAGACTCGCAGTGTAGTGTAGTCAATTTTGTTGCTGTTGTTCTCCAGTACATCTCTGCCATTGAAATGAATTATTTATTATAATTTATTTCAACCATGGAAAATAAAACTGTTTTCATCGTGATGTGTGCAATAACATTCAGAATAGACACATTACATGCAGTACTCTCAATTAATTAATCCTGAAGTTTCATTCTAACTTTATCTTCTGTCTTATAAGCCAGGAGACTGGCAGGTAATTCTTTCCCCAATAAACTATGATTAAAATGGATGTTTTGAGAACTAGGGGTAATGTTGGTGATGGAGAAAATTGAAACAACAGCAAAACTAGGTTGTGTTTTTCCTTAGACTTTACAGTGGTTGGAAGAGTTTTTAAATCTTTGAGGCAATTTGTCACTTGGACCAAAAGCATCCCTTAACTTTCTGTAAGAAGGGGGTGGCAAAGAAGGGTTTTAGACATAGAAGCATGCAGTACTGATATATAACCAAAGTCAACTGAGTTTTCTAGTCAAGGTGCCTTTGAGATGAGAAGCTTTTTTTTTTTTTTTTTTTCAGAGCAAGGCTAGCATTGTGCGAAGGCCAAGTAGGCAGGACTCTCCAGTGATTACAGGGGAGAATGGGTCACCCATGATTGATTGCAGTCTTGTTCCTTTAGAAGAGAGGAACACCCATCTTGCATTCCTTTTTTTTCCTTTTTTGTTTAAAATGCTGAATCAGGCACAGTGGCTCACACCTGTAATCCCAGCACTTTGGGAAGCCAAGGCGAGAGGACTGCTTGAGCCCAGGAGTTCGAGACCAGCCTAGGTAACATAGTGTGATCTCATCTCTATAAAAAAAATTATCCAGGTGTGCTAGCACACAACTGTAGATACTCAGGAGGCTGAGGCAGAAGGATCACCTGAGCCCAGAAGGCCAAGGCAGTGGTGAGGTGTGATCATGCCACTGCACTCCAGCCTGGGCAACTGAATGATATTCTAAATGAAGAAAAAAGAAAGCTAAATGCTCCTATTATAAGGCTACAGAACACTATAAGCACTTAGGAATATGTATAGACATTTAAAATTTTAATGCAACTTAGATGGTGGGGCTTAGTTAATCCAGACAGGAAAATATAACTAAATGTATGCTTATTTGTCCATTATGCTCATTTTTCATAGCATTCCACTAATATCACATAGGTAGACAGCAAAGAGAACAATTGATTCCTTTTCCCTAAAGATGACTAGTATCTAATTTGAAGTGGATCACATTTCAATATCTGCTATGCACATAGCCTCAGGAGCAGCACTTGGTAATGATAGAAACTCCCCTATTTCCACAAGCACTCAAAATCTGGAAGCTTTTCCTCCTTCGGCAGCATTCAGATTCTGCCTGGTCCTGTGTCTCCAGCCAGGGCATGAGGCATAGGCAGAATTACTGTGCAGATAAGTAGAAGGTTTTTCTTATTTTTCAAGTCCTAGGGCACTATTCAAGCACTCATTTTTTTTATTTTTGTTTGTGTTCTGTTTTTTTGTTGGGTCCAGCCTTCCCGTTCCTATCTTACTGGCCTTCTGAAAAGCCAATTGCATGTGCCAGATGATTCCTGAGACCCAGAAGCTGCTCTTGCAAGTTTGTGCATTTATTATTGGTTGTTCTTCAAAACATCACCACCTCATTATGTCAAAATCAAGGACAGTTTAGCTTAGCCAGAAATCCAGATAACTTTGTATCCTATCCCTCTTCCCATTAAGGCAGACAGCTTAACAGATGAAGGTGAACAGATTAAGCACCCCATTCTGCAGTATGTGCCCTCCTTTCTTTTCCTCCGTCGCCCTAACCTTCCGCCCCCTATTTAGATCTAGGCATAGGGATGCTTTGTCTTTGGCCTCTCACCTTCTCTTTTGCCTTTTTGGTCTGTTTTTCCTTTGTCTAAACTAAAGCTTCCATCTCAGGCCTTCCTTTTTACCACCTTTTGGACAAGACAGATTACTCTTGCCCTATTCCCATTATCCATTTCTCTGCTCACCAGATAGCAAAGTTGCAGGATAACTAAAACATGCCACCCTGTGCAAAGAGGCTGGGATAGAGAGGGAGGGAGGAGCTGCAGTTCCCTACGTACACTGAGGATTTGATCGTTGTAGGTCTGGGGTTCATATCATCACTGTAGGCTCAGTTTTGACTTTATGATACAAATGGGGAGCAGGAACTAGTAGATTGACTTTTTTTCTCCGTTTTCTTAGACTTTTATAGAATACTTTTTAGTTATCTCATTCAGTATGCCTGGACATTAACAATGAAAAGTGCTCAGTGTATAAGGAATATTATAACTCAAAGGAAATTAGCTTAATTTACTAATGTTTTCTATGATGTTAATTTAAATTGCTGGGTATGTGGTGCTCTTGGTGGGAGGAAAACCATTATTTTTATAAAAATGTTCAGTGGACTGTTTTCCAGAGATAATCCATTATTAAGTCTGCTGTATTCATCTTGAGAGTCTGGAAATATGTTAACCAAATTTATAAAAGCTTTAGGTGGGAGCAGGAAGGTCTGTTGAGAACTCTCCAGGAACTACTGCCCTGAATTCCAGTCACAGGAATTGCACTTGCTTCCTGACACATCTGCGGGTGTGGAGCAACTGAACAAAGGAGGGGTGCATGGGAAACCTAGCCAGGAGGCCCCTTCCACTGATGGTGGAGAAGGAGCCATGCCCAGAAATGAGCCTGACCTCTCACACCATCGATCCTCCAGATGTCTATAGTAGGAACCAGTTAAACTGCCTCAGTCACCATGGCTGGTGGTCCTGGTCCCCACACAAAGACAGCGAGATGGTGGCAGGCCATAGGCTGGTGTGATGGACTCAGGCAGACCTTCACTCATATCCTGGTTCAGCTTCACATCCTGGTCACTGCAATACCTTGAACTGGTTACTTACTTGCTCAAGACCTCAGATCCTTTGTCTATAAAACGGGGATAATATGTGCTTCCCAGGGTCAGTCAAGGGCTAGTGACAGCATGTGTAAGTTCCTCATGGAGTGCCAAATACCCAGAAGCCTCTCCATAAATGGCAGCTATGATTATGTTGGGTAGTGAGAACATAGCCTACTCTTAGGCGGAAGTGCTTGTCATTAGGAAAGATGTGCCTCAGCCTTTGGCCTGTACAACCTGAAAGCCCCCATGAGGGCCCTTTCTGGAACTGATTCTAGGGATAACAGTGGCTTGGAGGAGCTCTCAGGCTCTGCACACAAAAGCAAGATCCTTGAAAATGAATAATGTGTTAATTCAGATATTTAACTGTTTAGGTTTTAACCATAGATTGAGGCAAGAACATCTATGTTCTCTGTACAGGGCCTTTCAACTCTTTAGCTCTTGACACTTATTTTGATAACTTCATTCATCCTGTCCCATTCATTTATTTATTCATTTATGTATTCATTCTTTCATTAGCTATTTCTTCAACCTCTGATGGGGGCCAGATGCCGTGCCAGGCATTGAGGATACAGCACTTCGGGAGTTTGCAGACTAGTCTCCCCACCTCCACTGGTACAGATATCACCCTGTACGCACTCAAGCTGGCCTTTTCCATTCTCTCAGCCTCTGCTTGTGTCTCTTCAGCCATCAGCTTCTAGACCCACTGAGCCTCCAACTTCATTAGAAAAAGTACAGGCACACTGTCTAGCAGTAAGACATCCAACACAAACCACAGCTTTGCTTATTCTGCCTCAACAGGCGATAGAGCAGGAGGGATCTGAGGGAAGCATGTCATTACCACCTTGCTGTAGAGAGCATGAGCCCAGCACATGGGGTAGGACAGCCCCATTGGCTTTACACCAAGCTTCACATCCCAAGTCAAGGTAGAAGAACAGGAGAGGAGCTGGAGGGGTCGCATAACATTGCTTTGTTTCATTTTTCAAGGCAGACATTTGTAGAGCAATTCGTGTTTTATTTAGATTACACGTTTTCAGAACAACAGAAATGCTGTAATTCAAAAGCCTTACTAACACACATGCCAGGCCAAATAGGGATGCTTTCTGTGCTGTGTCCTGTTTTAGCTGGACGAGGTGTGTGTGTATTTTACTGCAATCCTCAATGAAGTGAGTGAATTGTGAAGAGACTATAATCTCATTTATCTGCATCTAATCAGGACATAAATTGGGGTACTTCACTGAGCCAAGAAACTCCATTAGGTAAGGCCAGGAAGGGTAGCCTCAGAGGAACAGTATATTGAGTGCCTACTATGTGGCAAGCACAATACAAAATGCTTGATATGTTTAAAGGAGGTCACTTCTCACAGCAGGCCTTCTGAGAAGTTGTTATAGTCCTCCACTTTATATTTAAAGAAATAGTTGCTCAGCGAAGTAAAATGACTTGTCCAGTGTCCCAAGTTAAGTGACAGGGCCAGATTTGGGCTCAATTCTGATGGGCTCCAAAGCTTGTCCCTGCTACACCATGTTGACTTCTCTTCATTGAGTGAAATTTCCTACAGACTCCTGCCCAAGCCTGTGGGAAGGATGGAGAACGAGGAAGCCCCTGAGGCCATGTGGAGTGTGGTTTTCCTAAGTCGACCAAGTCACACAACCCCCCCTTCCTAAGTGGGCCCTTTACTGGTTTGGCAGAAAGCTGCTTAGGGTAATACAGTGGAAAACATATGTTTTCAGACACAAGCCCTAGAAAAGGTAGCCTCAGTTGGGCATATGTGAAATGGGCATTCCAGCCACCATGGTAGCAGTGTTGGAAATGCACGGAAGTGAGGGAGTGAAGCCCCTGCTCACATGGCTGTTCCTTGTACCAAACGCTGATGGTGTCTTGTGTCCCCATTGTAGGTGGGTGATGAGAGCTGTCTCCTTTCAGTGTTCATTGACCACAGAGAGCCTCCCACCAGAGATTTCCATGACCTGGGCAGGGATTCTGCACTTGAACCAGTATTCTTCCATGCGGGGTTTCTTCTCAGAAGAGATTTGCCATGGGTTGGGCAGTTTCCCCTGCACTCTACTCTAGGATTATTAGAAAAAATAATTTTGGAAATGGGCTGCCATGTCGATACCATTTAAGCAGATTTGCTCACTAATTTCCGTATTTCCAGAAGAGTAAAAAAGAAGGAAAAAAAACACCCATTTTAGCCAACTTTATTTTTAGAAAAGTATTTTATTCAAACATCCCCTTACTTATTACAGACATAAATACATGCATTCAGACAAATGAATTCACGGGAGAACCGTATAAAGTAATTGGCACATCACTTCAAGATGCTTTGTCAGTTACTGGAGGAATTTGGTGCCTCTAACTTTAATCTTTTCCATTAAAATATCCATTCTGCCTTCAGATATGAAGCCCGTAATATTTTAGACTGCCTCTGTGGATCTGTTAGTTTTGCTTGTCAATTTAATTTGTGGCTGTATGACTTTGGGTGGCTTGTTAGTTTGTACATGGAAACATGTGATCTGCAAATGATGTTTAACATGCCAGGCTTAAGACCCAGCCTCTCCCCAGAGTGACTGGACATACAATACATATGGAATTGGCAGATTTCGTATGCAACCAGCCTAATTGTAATGGTGATGATGATGTATGGAATGGCAGATGTTCAGAACTGCAAAGAAGCTCACTACTGTTATCATATACCTTAAATGTTATAGTACTTTTACTCTTTGCAATACATTTTATATGCACTATCTCATTTGATTCTCAGGGCTTCCTTGTGCAGATTATTTCCCTCTTTATGGTTAATGAAACTGAGATACCGAGAGAGAGGTTTAGAAACTTGCCTGAGACCACAGGGTAAAACGGATTGTAAAAAATTGCCAGAGAACAAAACCAGATGTGTTCCAAACAATCCAGGTCACCAAAGCTCCATTAGGGGTGGTATGTGTCTGTGCCTAATAATTATCATTTCTCCTGCCCTCCTTTGGGGAAAGGAGCTCTGGAGCTATGGGAATAGAAGGGCTTAGATGTGGGAGGTACAGAGTCCAAGAAGCAGAAACTGTATCATCAGCTCCCATAAATGACTGTAACCTGCCTCACAGCCACTTGCGTGGACTGTTGATGCAGCCTCATCCCTGGCCTCCCTCCTTCCGTATCATCTGCACAGTATCCTACTTGTCTCCAGAGGATCCTACATGTCACCAGAGATCTTTCTTAAATGCAAATCTGAGCATGTCTCTCCATGGCTGCAGACCCATCACTGGTTCCTCACTGCCGTAAGGATGAAGCCTAGAATGGATGGTTTTGCAATCTGGTCCTAGGGTTTCACCCTGGCCAACCTCTCTTCTCTCCTGCCACACTAAGTTCCTTGCCCTTGCAGAGCCCATTGTATTCATCCTCACCCTCCATTTTTTCTGCTTTCTCTGCTTAGAGCACATTTATGATGAACTCCTTAAATGTCACCTTCTCTGTGGAGTCTTCCCTGACTTCCCCTTGAGGACCCAGAAGCATCCATCTCCCCCTGCATGCCACAGCACTTTTCCCAGCCCTGTTTCCTGTTATTTCTCTTCTGGGTTGGTCTCGCCCAAGAGACTTAAAACTACCTATGGGGAGAGGCTGTGGTGAATGCCTGTATTCTCTTACCTCTCCTGCGAGTCTTACAGACTTTGAATGTAAGAGAATTAATGAGTAATTTACATATATGAGGGCATGAAGAATGAATGAGAAACCTTGAACAGCCTGTGCCAGCAGGAAACCTGATGTTCCAAGGTCAGATGGAATGAGACCTATCCCCCTCTCTCTCTGAGTGAGGCCATGGAGAGTTGTTGTCCCTGTGTCACATGACCTCTTAGGTGAAATGAGAGGCAGACAGGAAGGTGAGCTGGGCCTTTGCCTGGCGCCCTGGCTTAGAGGAAAGCATATCAGGATGGACCAGGACTGATCCTCTTGGCCCAGTGAACTCTGAACCACCACAAGGGTCTCACCAAAGTTTTTTGTTTGTTTGTTTGTTTTTTGTGTTTCTTTTGAGTCAGAGTCTCACTCTGATGCCCAGGCTAGAGTGCAATGGCACGCTCATGGCCATTACAGCCTCAACCTGCTAGACTCAGGTGATCCTTCTGCCTCAACCTTCCAGTAGCTGGAACTACAGGCACATGCCACTTCACCCAGCTAATTTTTATTTTATTTTATTGTAGAAACAAGATCTCGCTCAGGCTGGGCTCGATCACCAAAGCTTTTAGCAGTGGCAACTCTTCCACAGAGACTGGAGGTCAAGGGGGTCTTCAGCAAGAGTTCCTACAGGCAGCATCATAGACTTTCAGAGTCTAGGCTGTTTGGCCAGGAAGAGTCCTCACAGCTGTTAGCATACTGGAAGATGGAATTTGAGCTCATGAAAGGCCTGGAGTAGGGGGCACTCTGAGCCAGGGCATCCCATCTTCATGTGATTGTCTTCCAGATGATGTCTGTCCTCATGAACACCATCGTCTTTGAAGACTGTCGGAACCAGTGGTCAGTATCCAGGCCTCTCCTGGGGCTCATCCTGCTCAATGAGAAGGTGAGTGTTGGGGCAGGGAGGTTACAGGAGGGGGTCCCTGAGAGGAGAGAGAGGCTATGCACTAGGCTGAGCTGTGGCTGTAAAGGACAATGGAGCAGAACCAATTGAGTTTCAACTGGGACTTTGAGAATTCTGTAACAAGGTTATATTCCCAGAAGGCCCTTTCCCAAGATCTCAGATCTTCTTCAGTCAAGCAGAGTCCCCACTCACTGTGCAGGTTGTTCACCCAGTAGTGTTTCAAGCTCACTCTCACTCCCCTCCCTCTGTTCCAGGGAAATTGTGAGCAACAACACTCACTGCCTTCTCCCTTGGCCTCTTTTTGTATCTGGTATCCCCCATTGCCCTGGGTGGTGGCAGCAGTCTGTCAGAGATTCCTGCACAGAACCAGCACCCTTCATCTGGGGGGCATGTGGCTCCCACTTCTTAAGTGCACTCACCACCCAAGCTGCCTCCCAAGCCTCCCCAGCTTCCTTCTGAACCTACCCTTGTCTTCCCAGCAGTCAGGAGGAACAGTGCATTACAGCTAGGGAGAATGAATTGTCTATACAATAAGACAGTACTGGGGAAAAAGACAGTGAGATTAGAGGCAGCTGCATGCATTAAAATTCAAACTAAAATCCCAGCCTTGGAAGGAAACTAATAGAAGAAGAAAATATATCAAAAAGAGAAGAGCTGTCTCATCATTCACCTGTGCTGAAGTATCCAATTTTAGCCACATTCAATAGCACTGTCATTCATCTTCCCTCGGTGTTATTGTGATTTAAATCCAAGCTCTATAAAAGAGAGCAGTTCTTTTAAAATGATTGAGAGGGAATAAGGGCAAATTCGGTGTTTAGAAAAAGCTTATGACATCACAATATTATACTTTACTGATGGAGGCAATATTTCACAGTTTGGGATGAAAAACTAATAATTTCCTATTTGGTGTGAGTCTCTGCATTATTATAAAAGGGAGAAATAAGTAGTTTTGTGCATTCCCAATCTTGTTCAGGAAGACAGTGTGGTTTAAGTATAATGCCTCTGATATATAGTATTTAAGTATTCGTCTGACTACATATTAATTATGTGTGTTTTTTGATGTGAGCTGTTTTAATGTATGATGGAAATTAAGTATCATGCTTTTTGGGCTTGGAAGGATAAACACATGACTGGCAAAATGTCTTGTGCTGAAATTAGGCTGTTTCCAATGGTTGGGAGCTGTGTTTCACATTAGAACTTGTGTTTGTATAAAAGCCCACAGACCCCAGCAAAGAAGAAGGGGCTGTGCCTGTATTTGTGACCAGGTATGACATTTTTCTTAGTGCCAGAAAGCTTTCCCCAAACTAAGCAAGCCCCGCCAGGACCCTACCTCAGTGAAGCAGACCCATCCTAACCTCCAAGAAAGAGATTGGAACAAAGCCTGGAGTTATCAAGGAGTAATTCACTGCAGTCAGGAAAGATGATGAGGCCTGAGGAAGGACCCTTGACCTTGCCTTCAGTCACCCAAAATGCTCTCTGGGCATTTTTAGTTAAGTTCTTCTCTTCAGCCTGGGGAGCCTTTCCTCTTCCAGCCTTTCTGTGAATGGTGGAGATGAGAGTCAGGAAGACCATGTGTCGGGTCCCCACAGAGGAGGCACAGACTCTGTCCACCTGAGCAGTGACAATAGAACAATTACAGCAAGCAGTTTTTATGAGAAGCAATAAAAGAATGTACACCTAGGAGTGCCTGTTGCTTAGATTTTCTTTAAGGGCTTGAAGTTCCAAGTGACCCTGAACAAAAACTCCTCTGAACATCAGGGGGCCCTAATGGATCGGAGCTAGGCTAGCCACCCCCCACCAGCTTTCTTAGGCCAGGTGTGGAGTCAGCTCTGACACTGCTCTGTCTCCCAACAGTATTTCAGTGAACTGAGAGCGAGTCTGATAAACAGCCAGCCGCTCCCCAAGCAGGAGGCCCTTGCCCAGTGCTTCAGGAACCTGATGGAGGGAGTGGAGCAGAACCTGTCCATCAAGAACAGAGACAGGTGAGCCCTGCCCAGTAGGCATCTTGGGGGTGTAGACATTCCAAGTGTGTTGAAAATAACGGGATTGTGCCTAACACAAGTCCTCTTGTGTGGATATAGCCTTTCTGTGACACCTTGTGACACTAAACTCAGTTCCGTTCAGTAAATACAACTGTGTATCTGCTTGCATCTAAGCGTCATGCTAGGCACTACACAGGGATGCAGAGATTAGTAACATGGAGCCTTTGCCCTTAAGTGGTCTATAATCCAACAAGAGAGATATGAAAAATAACCGTAATTGAAAAGATCAAAAGAAGGAATGCTCAGGTCAGCTATGGAAGATGAGGGAAGGCTTCCTGGCACCAGAACAAACAGGCTTTGAGGTCAGACAGATCCTAGTTACAGCAGAGGAGGGTGACTGTAGTTAACAGCATTGAACTATACATTTCAAAGTAGCTATGAAATGACAAATACATTTATCCATGTGATGGACACCCTAATACCCTGCCTTGATCACGACATAATCTATGCATGTGCCCCACAAATGCATGCAAATATTATGAATCAATAAAAAAAACTTAAAAAGAAGAAAGAAATGTCATCCCTGATCTTTGCGGACTGTGTGGCAGTAAGGCAGTTGACTTTTCTGCTCCTCAGTTTCTTCACCATTAAAAAGCAGATGACAGTAATTGATTGTGATGTTTAAAGGACAGAATGCAGTGAAGCATGGTAACTGCACATAAGACCCACAGTAAGTTACTAGTTCCTTCCTCTGCCTGTCCTTTAAGAATGGTTGGTGTCGGCCGGGCTCGGTGGCTCAGCCTATAATCCCAGCACTTTGGGAGGCCGAGACGAGTGGATTACCTGAGCCCATGGGTTCAAAACCAGCTCAGGCAACTTGGCGAGACCTCATCTCTACAATAACTTTTTTAAATTGACCAGAAGTGGTAGCACAAGCCTATAGTTCCAGCTACTTGGAAGGCTGAGGCGGAAGGCTCACTGGAGCCCAGCAGGCTGACACTGGTGTGACTGTGAGTGTGCCATTGCACTCCAGTCTGGGCAACAGAGTGAGCCTCCAACTCAAAAAAAAAAAAAAAAAAAGAATGGCTGGTGTCTCAGTTGCTAATGAAATGTAAATGAAAGGAACCTGAACTTAACACTTAGGCCTGAATTCATTCATTCATTTGGTTCACAAAACTTTACTGAGAATCTGCTATGTGCAAGCATTGTGGTTACCAGTGGTAAAATACTTATTCAAGGCCCCTGCCCTCACGAAGCTTACATTCTAGTGAAAGAGACAGGCAGTAATGAATGACAGAGAAAGAAAATGTATTCAGGAAAAAACTGCGTGTGTCATCCTTTCATAAATGTGGTAGAACAAATGCTACATCATGTGAAATGTAAACCGTCATCATCCTAATATCCACAGGAAATCCTGGAGTTACCAGCCTGGGCTTTGGTAATACAAGACCATGTCAGATGGGATCTGCAGACATGTACTCATGGCTGTTCATTTCACTCTAGGATCCTCTGTCAGGCAGAAAGGAGCAACCTCCAAAGCCAGCAGAAGAGCCTTAGTGAATGGGGAACCCTAGGTATCTTGAAGGGCATCGCTTCCCTAAGGCTTGGGAATTTGAGTACTGCCTCTTGAACTGCTCTGTGAAATGGAGTCAGGCAGCCCTCCTAATTTAATGAGAGCGATCACCAGCAAGGGCTGTTTTCCTTGTGCCAGGCACTGTGTCAAGTACTTACCGACATTGCCTCCATTCACTCAGTCCCCACTTTCTACAATCCCTTGAGGTAACTGCTTATATCAGATGCCAAGACAAGATAAGCATTCATTCAGGATCACCTAACTGATAAGTAGTAGAGACAGGATTTGAACCCACTTGGTAAACACAGTGCCCCCTCTTTTTCATCTACTGAATTGAATTCCGTCTTCTCTTGTAATGATTACATGAGTGTATATGTAAACTCAACTCAGTGCTTGGCACATAAACTTTTGGTTCTTTTCTTTATATTCCATACCATCTATAATTGGGCTTTTTTTTTTTTGAGTCAGAAACCCACTCTGTCACCCAGGCTGGAGTGCAGTGGCACCCTTACGGCCACCACAGCCTGGACCTGCTGGGCTCAGGTGATCCTTCCACCTCAGCCTTCCAAGTAGCTGGAACCACAGGCATGCACCACCACGCCCGGCTAATATTTTTTTATTGTATAATTTGACTTTTTTTAAAGTATTTCAAAAAGTAGAACCAAAAATGCACCCCTCAGAATGGTCAGAGTGGATTTGGTGGTGACCTTTGTTTTCCAGGAAGGGAGGAAGGGAGGGCGGCCGAACTGTAATGACTGTGAAAGTGGTGCGAGAGGAGCCCAGCTGGAGCCTGGAGCCTCCCTCAAGAGGGGCCCTCTCCGAGGTCCTGAATCCCACAGAGGCCTTGTCATCCAAAAGTTCATACAGGCCTGGCTTTCCCACTGCCCTAACCTTTCTTCTTCTTCCCACAGGTTCACTCAGAATCTGTCCGTGTTCAGAAGAGACGTGACAGAGGCTCTACGCAGCGATGGCAGCACCGAGCCGTGCAGTCTAGACATGATGAGCTGACCTGGCTTTCCTGACCATGTGTCACACAGCCTTCATCAAGAGACTCTTGAAGGTCCAGGTCCCAGGACAGGGATGTTGGCTAGCCCAGGGGAATCTATTTCTCAAACAAACAGGCAACAAAAGCTCTACCTTTTTATAAGTCTGGCTTAAATATAAGAATGTATAATAGTGCACAAACAATGTAAATTCAATCTTTGCTCTGAAAAAGCAAAGGATGTCTTTTCAGTCTTTCTATCAGATATTATCTTTGTTCTCATAATGCTCTGAAAGGATGTAGAAACAATAACCAAAGAACATAATAAACCAGGTTTGCGCCTAAGTGTGTACTGGTTAATGGTTCTGCAATCAGGGTTGTCAATTTGTTGGAGATGCAGCCTTCAACATGGGTCCTGTATTGAGATGAATGCCATTGGAACCTGTTAAATTAGTAGTTGGTTGTGAGTCGGAAGAGGGAGCATTGGGAACTTGGGGCTGTGAGCATTAGAACGAGCCTGGGAGCACCACAGAGCATCCCCCAGGACTGCACGCAGGCCTCCCTGCCTCAGCTGCTTCTGATAAAGTTGAGAGACAGTAACACAATTAAATGACTTACAAACAACATTTGCTTTTCACTGGCATAAATCTGAAGTGGTTCAGTCTAGAAGAATTAAGCTGAGCAATTACTGCCTACAGAGATATTTCTTCAGAAGTACTCCTGTAGCCCCCATAAGACATTCTCAGAGGTGCCAGTGCCAGTCCTCTGCATCCATTTAACTCTTAAGAGAAGTTGGAGGTAACTATTAGATAGAATATTTGAAGCAGCTCTGCCTTTTCAGTTCACCCAAAACAGTTCTAGGTGCTAATGTTCAGGTTTTCAGAGGATGAGGAACAGCTGGTTTCCATCCCTCCACAAAAACTCATTACTGTTGGGATTGTGGCTTATCCTAACCCCAGAACATGAAGAAGGCCTTCGCAGATTGTGATTTGCTGAAACTAGGCTATTCATTCAAAATTGTCACTGTCAATTGGTTTTTATGTTTCACAGCTTTGTTGTTATGGCTCAGATGTATAATAAATATTGTGCCTTTTATTTCTGATAAGACATGAAAGGTTGGCCCTACTGTTGAACAAGAAGTAAATTCACAGGCCCCTGTTATAATCTCATTCCTTAAACTAGTGTGTTGAACCCTTTCTTGATAGTTGAGTTTTACAACAGGCTTGTCATATAAAAGCAGAGTCACCCAAGTTTATCTCAAAATGTTTGTCTTCCATGTGTGAAGGAATTCAGGAAGAAATGTGTTATATACGGGATTACTACTAGTATGTAATGGATAAATAAGCTTTGGCCTTAAACTATATTTCATTAGAAATGAGAAATATAATTTTCCTTGAGAAAGCAAATTCTGAATTCTGTAGAATATCAGCTGTTCAGAGAAGTTTGACAAGAATTTCTGTTTCTTGGGAGCTTATAACCGTACAACTCATTTCACAAAAATGTGTTATAGAAGGCCTATTTTACTTGCAAATGTCTAGTATTTGAAAGCACCATATCATTTGCATTAAAATGCTCATTTATAAAATGTACACTTGCTTCTCTGCCACACTGCCAGAGGTCACCTGGTAGTTTCATACGAGCCAAGAAAGCCTCCATCAGACCTGGCCTTGGAGCGCAGTTCTCGAGGACTGGTCAGGCCCGCCCACTGCTGATGTCGGCAGGACCTGCTCGTGGTCCCGGACTTGAGCACACTGTGAGGCAGCATACTTAGACCGGAGCAGACACAGCAAACGTTCATCAAGCATCTCCTGTGCATCTGCATACATCATCTCTCCCAGTCCTCAAAAGTCCTAGAAAAGTAGACAGTATCAGTTCTACTTTGCAGATGAGGAAACTGAGGCTCAAAGATGGTTTATAGCTTACAAAGAGCACATAGGCAGGATTTGAACCCAGATCTGTCTCACCTCAAAGGAATTCCTGGCCTCATCCAAAGAAGACCTGTATTTCAGAAAGGCAAGTCAAACAAGTTAAGATTTAGATCCGTTACCATTCGGTTTTCAGAACTCTGTTGTTATATAACAAGTTACCCCAAAACTTAGTGCTTAAACAACATTTATTATATTACGGTTCCCACAGGTCAGGAATTCACAGCTGGGTCCTCTGCTTGAGGGTCTCTCTCAGGGTTACTGGCCAAGGCTGTGATCATCTCAGGGCTTGCTGGGTCAGGGTCTGCATCCAGGCTCACTCATGGTTGTTACACGGTCAGCTCACGTGAGTTGTTGCCACAGTTCCTCACCTAAGGGGCCTCTGCACTGGCGGCTCATGACATGGATCTTGTGTCAGCAGAACCAAGGCCAGTACAGCAGTCTGGGAGGCACAGTCACTGTCACCTAATCTTGGAAGGGCCATCCCATCACTCCTGCTGTATTCTGTTCATGAGTAAATCTCTAGCTCTGGCCCACACATGGGGGAGAGACTTCTCAAGGACCACATCACTATGGAGGCGGGGACCACTGGGAGCCATTCTCAGAGCTGTTGGCCACGACTCTCAACCGGTCTTTTCCAGAGAGACTGAGTTTGGGCTAGGAGTTTTCTTTCTTGAAACCTAGAAAGGAATCCTGCTTTTCCTTCAGGGGCCAAGTTCCATTCTGAGCACTTCTGAGGGAAAGGAAGGGGGAAGCTGGGACCTTTAAGGCTCACATGCACACTCATGAGAACTGATTTGGGACTGTGCCCCACCCCCAAGCCGCCGCAGTCCACCTTGGTGAGGGACATGGGACCCTTGGAAATAGATCTGGAGTCCCACATGGGGGAAGTTTCTAGGGGCAGTCTATCCCAAGGATAAAACAAGCATGCAAGGGCTGCAGACCTGTGCACAGAAGACAGCTATTGGAACTTATGTGGTCTATTCAGATCCACCTGTAGTGAAAGGACTTGGATTCAGCAACAGGAAAAAGTACACAGTGCCAGCCAGGCCACGGGACTTGCCACTGCACAGACACATTCAGAGTGGGGGTGAGATGGGAGGGTAGGCTCCATTTGCACCCCTCACCCTTCCGATGGGATTTGAGCATACAGACATGTGCTTGTCCCGCGGGGCTTGAAGTCACACCAACTGCTGCCACTGATGCTTAAGCAGAAAACCATCTGAAGGGCTTTTGGCTTTGCTCAATGTTTGCCTTCCACACTGACTTCAGAACCTGACCTCTGATACCTGCTGTATCCTGCCTGTGTTCTAGATGCTTCTCTTCTGTGCTTTCCAATCAGGCTTCTCTAGGATGGGGGGCAAAGGAGCGCAGGGTCCCTGCACTGTGTGTGATGATCTGAACTGTGCAGAAAGGGCCTCTGGGCCTTCCAGCCTCCTTTTTACTGGCCCCAATGACCTAGATGTACCCTCAGGTTATCGTAGGGAGGCCCCTTTTAAGAGGCACAGCTGGCCTACCATGCACCATCAGCTGAGACTCATGACCAGGTTAGCTCCCTGCCGGCAGATAGCTGAACACAAGAGCCCAAAGCAGAGTCGGACTGGTGAGAGAAATTGGACGATTTGGCATACGGGAAACCTCGTCTAGCTGGGCTGGTTCGGCAGTTTGGGGAAGCAGCTTTTGAGAGAACGCAGCTTCTCACGCTGAGTAGGGAAAGGAGCACCTGAGGAGAGGACCACGTAGAGCAGAAGGGGAGGAAGGAAGGTTTCACGAGGAACCCCAAATAATCAGAAACTGTCACTTCCTGAGTGCTCACTAAGCACTGCAAATTGCTACCTCATTTTATGCTTCCCAGTAAGATGCCCTTATCCCCATTTTAGAGATGAGAAACCTGACAGGCTGACTTAAGGCCACGTAGCTAGAAAGTGGACAAGCCAGGATTCAAAGATCTACCCGACTGTAAAGCTCATGTGTCTTTTCCACTGTAATCCTCGAGCTGGGTTCTACACAGCAGGCCTTAGGGGGCAGCTGGGTGGGAGAGATGAATGTGGAACCCTCTGAGGCCCCTAGATGGGACTGGGTACTCCAGGGAGAGGCCAGTCCAGGGCCCAGGCCCTCTGTGTCTTGCATCTGTGGGTTCTGCCACCAATTCCTCCTCCTCCCTGAACTTTATAAAATCATTCTTGAGACTTTTTAATGTTTTATTGAGGTGCAAGTTTACGATGACAGCAAACCTTTCAAACTACAGCAAGAGTAACCTGCCTCCTTGGCATATTAAAAAATAATGCTAGTGTCGGTTTTTACGTGCCATAGTTTGGATTGCTGATAAGAGCGCTTCCTTGACAAGATTCTTTCCGAGGTTTACAGAAAGCGTAATAAAATATGTAAGTTACATTTCCACAAACAAAAGCTATAACATAAGTTATTTATAAGCGTGAGATACAAACAGTATCACGATAAATAAACCATAAAGGGTGCCTGCAACATTCATCTTAATGTAATTTGCCCAACAAAAGTGTTGAAACAAAGTCAAATTTAGTGGCGAAATCTGTCAGAAAGGGAGGAAAGTTGAAGAACACAAAATGAGGAAAATGGCTGCTGAGTGGGGGAAGGAACAAGGGCCTGAGACCGGTCGTGGAGGTCCCTGAGAAGGCCACCACATGCGCCTGCCTGCCTGCCCTAGCTCCCCTGAGTCTGCACATGCTGACCGACCCCTGCCACCCTGCACATGCTGCCATCTGCACACAGCCACTGCTCATGCCCCCTCCACAGCCCCCACCAGCCCCACCCCATGGAGAAAGGAAGCTCTCCTCCCCTCTCCCTTCCAGTCCTCAGCCCTCTGGTCCGCCCCCCATGCTCCCAGCCTCCCACCCCGAGCACCGTGGCTGTCTTCCTAGGGCAGCTGGGAGCCTCCCTGCCTGGCTGGGCCCTCCTCAAGGCCAGGGCCCAAAGCAGACCCAGACGGTAATTGCAGCACTTTGGGAGGCTGAGGCAAGAGAATTCCTTGAGCCCGGGAGTTTGAGAACAACCTGGACAACATAATGGGACCTAATCTCTACCAAAAAAAATTTTAAATTAGGCAGGTGTGGTGGCACACGCCTGTAGTCCCAGCTACCAGGGGAGGCTGAGGCAGGAGGATCGCCTGAGCCCAGAAGGTTGAGCCATGATCGTGCTACTGCATTCCAGTCTGGGCAACAGAGTGAGACCCTGACTCAAAAATAAAATGAAAGAAAAAAAAATGAACAGGAAAAGAGAACGACAGGGTGAGGGGTGCTGCTTTGAAGGATGGGCAGAGCAGCGAGGGCTGACCCGGGTCCTAAAGGATGCAGGGCAGCAATGAAGGAAGAGCTGAGAGGTGACGGCTGAACCCAGTGCTGGCAAATTCCTACACCCAACTCCGATCCCTGCATCTCCGATGCCCTCATCTGAACTTGCCGTGGGCTATTGAGTTTAATGCCACAAACTCTTGTTAAGGTCCTCCAGTGGGCCAGGCCTGGGCCCAGCCCTAGGACGTGAAATTAAATGCCACCAACACTCTGCCCTAAAGGAACTCCCAGGCCAGCAGGGAGGACAAGTAGCCCCACCGTGGTCAGCCCTCACCCCATCCTGGGCTCCATCACCCAGACCCTCCTCCAGCTCCTCTCCCCATGCAGTCTGTGACTTAGAATCTTGACTTCCTGCTCCCACGGTCGTAGTGGGGGCTTGAGGTAAAGAAAGTGGGGGGAGGGGCCTTTGTAGTCTAGACAGTCTGGGCTCAGATCCCAGCTCCACCCATTCCCAGCTGCATGTACCTGAGCCAGCTGTCCTTGTAGCCTCATGACCTGTGGAGGAGAGGGGTCCCAAGCAGCATCCAGCACTTGATGGTCTTTCCTTCCTCCGGCCGGAAGAGTCTTGGGCCCTTCCAGGCCTCCTCAGAAAGGGTTTTCCCCAAGTCTGCCCCACTGGGGAAAGTAGTTATGTGAAGAGCTCAAATGGCATTGCTCCCACTACCAGATGGGGAAACTGAGCCCCAGAGTTAGGGCATAGGCCAGGAAATTGTGTAGGTATATGTGTTGAATACGTGAATGAAGGGGTGGATATATTTGGACAGGTGCCTTCAGAGCATCCTGTCATGAGAACAGGAAGGGCTCCTAGGTGCTCCTAATGAGGGTATGTGAGCCAAGAGTGGCATGGGCAGCTCAGCAGCCCGTGACATCCTGTGTGCGCCAAATTACGTACTTCTGTCTTTTTCTGTGGAAGCAGACCATAATACCTTCATCAATCTTTCAAATAGAGTAGCTGACCAAATACATTAAGAGTCCTGATTCAGCCAGGCTCAGTGGCTCAGCCTGTAATCCCAGCACTTTGGGAGGCTGAGGTGAGTGGATTGCCTGAGCCCGCGGGTTCGAGGCCCTCCTGGGCAACTTGGCAAGACTTCATCTCTACAGTAAATCAAAAATTAGCCGGGCGTGGTAGCACGCGCCTGCAGTTCCAGCTACTTGGAAGGCTGAGGTGGAAGGATCGCCGGAGCCCAGCAGGTCGAGGCTGCGGTGGCCGGAAGCAGCCACTGCACTCCAGTCTGGGTGACAGAGTGAGACTCCAACTCAAAAAAAAAAAACAAAAAGTCCTAATTCAATCTCTACCCCATTTTCCAGACAGGGAAATGGAGTCCCAATTCACACAGGAAGTCACTGGCTGGGGGAGCCTGAAGAAACCTAGACCCCTGCATCTGGGCTCCTGGACCAGCTGGAAAGTCCAGCATTCTGCCTGTGGTCCCTGAGGCACCATCCTCTCCTGTCTGACTCCCACCAGGGCCCCCAGTTCCTCCCCCCTCCCCCCTTCCCCATGGGGAAGAGTTGAGGCTGTGCTGCATCCAGAAGTCCATCTAGCCCCCTTTGTCCTGGCCCCAGCCCTCCAGTTCTCTCTTTGAATGCAGGGGTCACTCCCACTCCTGGTCCAGTTGGCCACCGGTAAGGAGGAGCAGCAGCACGAAGGTACAACCTCAAGGGCACCAAATACACAGCAAAGCCTATTTGGCTGAAACAGTGCTCAGAGAGAACAATCACAGCCTTGAATCCATTAATTTAAAAAAAGAAAAGAAAAATAGACTAAATAAATTTTCACCTCAACAAAAAAACTAAATCTTAAAAACCAAAATATTCATGAAAGAGATGACTTTTTTGAAAGGATAATGAAATCAAAGGCTTAAAAAAGCCCGACAAAATAGGCAAACCTTTGGTAAGTGTGTCAAGGAGGCAGAACAAGCCACGCTGAAGAGGGAAGCAGAAGCCCTCTGTCCAGGTCCAAACAGGAGGGTTTCCAGCGGTGAGAGTCCCCCCACAGTATCACAACAATGCATTTGAAGGCCTGGATGAAATGGACAACATTCTGGGCACGGGTTTCCAAGCTTGGGCAGGCCTCAGAATCACTGAGTCCACCCCCAGACTTTGCGATCCAGTCGATCTGGGCTAGGGTCCAGGAACCTGCCTTTCTAAGAGTCCCGGCTGCCGCAGAGGCTGCAGGTCCAGGAGCACGGTTTGAGAACCACTGTCCTAGGGACTAACGCCTGCTCCAACTCACCTCCCCCCTGAGCTGCTTAACTGCTCTCTTCTGTCTGGATCCAAATGAAAGAGGGATTCGGATCCGTGGCCCAAAGCTTCTTGGGCCAGATGACTGAGGAATCTAGATCTCGGAAGTCAGGGCCCAAGCAACAAGCAGAGCCTACCCATGCCGGGCCCTGTCCTAAACACTTTCACCTGGACGAGCTCATCTAATCCCTCTAGGCCAGTACAGTTTCTTTCCTAGATGAGGAAACTGAGAGGCAAAGAGGATGACTAATCCCCTGAGTCCACAACTGGTAAACTGAGGTAGGAATCCAGTTCTTAAGCACATACCCTGGGAGCAATGCTGCCCACACCTTCTGGGCAACCCCACCGTAATTCTGCACCACACACCTCTACTGGGCAGGCCTTGCTGTCCTGATTTAACCCTGCCTGCAGGTAGCAAGGGCAGGCCTGAACTCCAGGGTTCTGGGAACCAGAGGGGACACAGAGCTGGTGAGGCACCAACTCCAGCCCCAAGTGGGGGCTGTGAGTCATCTGAATGCTCTGAGCCTTGGTTCCCTCACCAGCCAAAAACTGAGTCAGCAACAGCCCCTTCCTCACAGGGTCGTCATGAAGAATAAATAGGTGTCCACTCTCCACCTCAAAGACCGAAGCTCAGGGCCACCCTTAAAGTTATTGTTATGTAACCACCAGAGTTTCCTGTGGTCACCCCACAGATGTGATCTCATTTTGCTCTCACAGCCGCCCTGGGGGTAGCTAGTGCCCTTTCTGTTTTACAAATAAGGA
>CAUYQG010203618.1:0-13188 GCA_963574415.1 Tarsius wallacei | reverse complement strand
TGATATCGGGAACCCCTTTGTCTATTCCTCCTATTTGGAAGCCTCATCTCAAACTTCTCAATCCCGGGTGCGTCAAGCCCCAACCTTCCCTGGCGCCTCCCTCTATGCCCCCCACTTCATGCCATTTCCAACCTGGGCCCCAGATCTTCCTCACCCCAGTAGAGGATGATGTCCTGGCCCTCTAGACTGCTGTGCTTCACCCGACAGGCCAGGCCAGGTGCCTCACCAGCCTCCACATCCAGGGTTGCTTGCAGATACCACGTCTCATCAGCATTGGGCAGGATGTCCCCTTGCTGAGTGCCTGACTGCTCCTGCTCACCCCGCATCCACATCACCCACACGGGCTTTGGGTAGAATCCTGAGACGTGGCACACCAGCAGCAGACGGCCAGGCCCGGGACTGGGGCCACTGGACAGCCAGGCCTTGGGCTTCACTGTGTCCAACAAGGGAATGGGGGGATCTTGATGTGAGGACTCTGCCTTACAGGCTCATGCTCCCCACATGTCCATCTCCGGAATGAAGTCTCCCGTGACTTCAATCCACTAGTGTCACCGTGTGCAGGAGGGCCTTCCCTGACACTGGTTCCCCTTCTCTACTCCCAGTCTGCTGCTCCTCTGTACTCCTGTAACACCCTTTGTTCAGCTGTAACACGTGTAGCATGTTGCAAACATTGCTTTAACTAACATCCAACTCTGGAGGCAGGCATCCTCCCCGCCCAGCTCAATTTTGAACTCTGCCCTCAGTGTTTATTTAATTAAACTCATAGAACCCAAGAAATGCTCTGTCAATGTCTGTGAAATGAATAAAAACCCTCCCACCTTATCTATCCCCTCCTGGGCCTTTCTCTTTTGGGATGCTCAAATGAATCAGAACCCTGGAATAAAGGAGCCCATGTGGAGGCCCGGAATGGAGTACATGGGGTAAGGAAGGCAGGCACCTTGCTTGTCCAGCTCTGATTTCCCTGCTTCAAGAAGGCCACGGACAAACTGGGGGCAAGTGTCATCCAAGAGCCACTGCACTGTTTTCCTCGTCCCTTCGTCCTGGTTGAGCACCCTGATGACCACATTTATCCAGTCTGGGGCCTCTGGGGCTGCCTTCCAAGAAGTTTCTTGGAAATTCAAGATCTCTCTTCCTTCATGTGCTACATGGAAGAAGTTCTTTGAGGTGTTCCCAGGGTGTATCTCACAGCCAGCAGACAGCTCTAGCTCAATGGGATCTGCAGAGAGAAATTGACAGAGATCAAAGAAAAGTTTAAAAGACTAGAAGAGATGAAAGAAAAGAAATGGGTGTGGAAGTTATCATGGGGACTCAGGGTACAGGGAAATGAGAGTGGGTTACCAGGAGCAGGCAGGAACAGGGGATATTTTAAGGAGTCAGAGGCTGGGACATCTCCTGACAGAAGTGGAGTTCAGAAGAGGGCGGAGAGCAGGGAACCTCATGAGGTAAGGCCACAGTCTCCCAGTGGAGCTTCTGCGTCCACTCTCTCCCCTTGGGAACCTGCCCAGAATCCCGGCCCTCAGCTCACAGGCTACTTGCAACATTTTGGCGAATTCCGTTATGTCCCTGGTGAAGCTGCTTCGATAAACACGAAAAGTATGCATCAGCATCTCCCACTGCTGGTCGCTGAATGTGCCCCGGGACCAGGGCTTCAGAGGTCGGATGAAGTCTGAGTCATTGCTCCAACTGTGCGTCTGCAGCTCCCCGAGCCACACGGAGACGTCCGTGCGCGACTGGCTGCTGCTGGCAAAGGACGAGGTCTGGTCGCAACGGAAGAGAAAAGGATCCTGTGGGACTGGGAGAAAATGAAGATCGGAGGCGCTCAGTGAGTGGCCGGGAGAGCAGGGAGCACGGAGAGAAGGAAGAAAGAAAGAAACAACAGCAGATGAACTTGGGAAGATGGGTGGTGTCTGTGCGCTCTGAGCCGCGCTCCCTCTCCCCGAGCCAAGGAGCCGGCGCCGCCCGCAGCTGTCATTTTCTGGCCGCATCACGCGCGCCTTCTGGTCTCCTCCCGCCCCGAAAGGGCTCCCAGCCGGCTCCCTCTTCCCCGTCCCGCTCCCGCGCGACTCCCTCGTTCCACTCACATTCCGAGGTTCCCCACGCCTGGGGGAGCGCCCAGAGCAGCAGGAACGGCAGGGCCCTCATGTCGCTGGACGCCCGCGGCGCTCCGCAGAGCCCTGCACTCTGGCCCCTCGCTCCTCTCCCGCCCGCCCGCTCAGCTCCGGTGCCTGCTGGCCGGGTTCCAGGCCAACCCCCAAGCCCGGACCCAGGCGGCCCTCCTGCTCGAGCCTGTTGTGTTTTCGCTGCCTTTTCGGGTGGTCTCCTTAGTCCCCAGCTGTTCCAACCGCCCAGAGCCGGGGGTCCCAGGAGTCCGGACACCACCGCTCACTTCATTATCACAATCAGCTCGTTTTTGTCTCCCGTTTCAAGGGAGAGTTGAAACAGCGTGCGGGAAGCTTTTGCAACTATTCAAGTTTCGAAAGACAGACATAAAGTTGTACTTGTTACAACTCCGACAATGTTAAAAAAAAATTTTTTTCAAGGAGTAAAGTCCTTGCTTTAGCATATGAGTTCAGGTGGAAAACTGGTGGGATCTTAGTTTTCTTTACACTTTATGTCTTACAAAATTTCTACAAGGGCACGGATCACATCCGTAATAAAGTAAAAACGTGAAAAGTAATTTTCTCAGTTGTTCATTGACAGGTTGGACTAGGCTGGCTGAGATTTTTTACAGCTTTTCTGTCCCAGGATTCTCCCAAGTCAGTGTTTGCTGGCTTCTCTTTCCTCCCACCAGGGTCTTTGCTTCCCCTCCCCCTCCTCCGCCCCCCCCCCACCCCCACACCCCCGTTTTCTCACTCTTTTTGGTGGAGAGTATTCCTAGACTTTGTTTCTCTTCCTCTCACTCCTCCCACCTGCCTTCTCTGCCCTCCTCCTCTGGCTCCTCTCATTCACAGTCAAATACAAACCTCTTTTTTGAAGAGCAAATGTAAGATGATAGTGTGTATCTGTGTACCCAGACAGCCAGCTCCTGACTTCTCATACTGAAAATAGAAATAGTGACAAAAATAGTGGTTCGGGGCCTTAGGAAAGAGTCCTTCTTTGGGAAGTTAGAACCTGGTCCTGCCCTGACACCTCCCTCTCCCCTCCTTGATGGATGAGTTGGTGATGGATATCAGAGGAGGCAATGAATTCTTGACCAAGTCCTCAAAAGCAATTGCAGCAAAAGCTAAGATAGACAGATGGGACCTTATCAAACTGAAAAGGTTTTGCACAGCAAAAGAAACCATCAAAAGAGTAAAGAGACAACCCATGACATGAGAAAACATATTTGCAGGCTATGCATCAGACAAAGGCCTAACATCCAGGATCTACAAGGGACTCAAATGAATCAAAAGGAAAAAAAACAAATAACCCCATTAAAAAGTGAGCAAGGGACATGAACAGACACTTCTCAGAGGACATACAAACAGCAAGTAAACACATGAAAAATACTCAGCCTCACTAATCATCAGAGAAATACAAATTAAAACTACAATGAGATACCACCTAACCAGTAAGTATAGCTATCATTAAAATGTCAAAAATAGTCCAGGCTCAGTGACTCAGCCTATAATCCCAGCACTTTGGGAGGTGGGGGCGAGTGGATTGCCTGAGACTATGGGTTCAAGACCAGCCCGGGCAACTTGGCGAGACCTCATCTCTACAATAAATAAAAACTTAGCCAGGCATGGTAGCATGCCTGTACTTCCGGCTACTTGGAAGGCTGAGGCAGAAGGATCACTGGAGTCCAGCAGGTGGACACTGTGGTGGCCGTGAGCGTGTCAACTGCACTCCAGCATGGGTGACAGAGTGAGACTCCAACTCAAAAAAAAAAAAAGTCAAAAACATGTATTGGCATGGCTGCATAGAAAAGGGAATGCTTGACCACTGTTGGTAGGAATATAAGCTAGTTCAGCCTCTATGGAAAGTAGTGTGGCAATAAACCCACACACACATCAAAGAAAACTTCCCTAGTCAGCTTTACTTTAAGGTTTCTAGCAGGTGTATCTTTCCAGGGGTCTAGAGGAGCCCAGTTGACTTGATAGATGTGGATCCAAGACTTGAGCCCTGACATTTTGCTGCAGAGAAGTCGGTGTTATCCTCTTCCATTGGAGTTAAAGGTCAGTTTTTTTCTAGTGTTGTTTCCAAAAGACCCAGTCTCTGGGTTCTAGATTGCGAAAGATCTGATTGTCATCATTTGACTGAAAGCTTGGCTGCTATGATTAGCAAAGACTGGGTTACTTGTTACAAGAATATACTCACAAATGGGTTGCCATTTGTTTGCACCTTGTTTACGTATTAAGTTAGATTACAGTTCGATACATGCACAGACAACTTTAGGCCAAATTTAATTAAACATAATGTATACAGGTATCAAAACACCAGATTGTATGCCTTAAATATATACAATCATGTATGTTACTGACATCTCAATAAAGCTGCATTATTATTATTATTATCATTATTATTTTGAGTTGAAGTCTCACTCTGTCATCCAGGCTAGAGTGCAGTGGCATAATCACGATCATGACCCATGGCTGCCTCGACCTCCTGTGCTCAGGCGATCTACCTCAGCCTCCCGAGTAGCTGGAACTACGAGTGTGCACCACCACACCCAGCTACTTTTTTTTATCTTTTGAAGGAACAAAGTTTCACTATGTTGCCCAAGCTGGTCTTGAACTCCTGGGCTCAAGCACTTCACCTGCCTCAGCCTCCCAAAGTGCTGAGATTACAGGTATGAGCCACCATGCCCAACTGTTTTTGTTTTTGTTTTTAAGAAAGAAAAAAAAAAAAAGAGCCATGATGGAAGCAAAAATCAGTCCGCTTCTCCCAAAAACTAGCTGTGATTCATGATACTCGATTAATAATTTCTGTCACTTCTTAAGAATTTTTAGTTTCTAAAGCCCTTTCACATATACTGTTTTGTTTAATCACCACAACAACTATGAGAGATAGAGATTACTATTCTGTTTGTAATGAGGAAGCCAAAATCAAAGAGAGGACATGCAATTCTCCAGAGCAACACACAGCTAATGGGACAGAACCAGAATTTTGATCTTCCAACTTCTGGCTCAACATTTTTCACAGCTATATTCTGAGCTTGCCCCTCCCACTCCCCCAAGCTCTGACGAGGTCGTTAAGTGAAATTACTCATGTGGCTTCTTTTCTTCAGGGATTCTATAATCCTAGGTCAACAGAACTAGAGAAGAGCATAAGAATTTCTTGAGTAGGACTAGAATCAAAGAATTACACATGATTTGACTAAAAATAGCTAAAAATAGAATTTGTCATGAAATAGTGAAGATACAAAAAGTCCAAGTTTCATGAGGGCAGTGCAAGTGATATTTATCTATATTTATTTGTTTGTTTATTTAATAAGTAAGAAAGATAATGAGTGCCACCGGCTTACTGCTGATTCGCTGGCTAGCTTCCAAGCCTCCTGTCTCTCTGGATTGTATTCTGGTTGGTACTGACTGCCATATGTTGATTTGCTCCGTTCTCTTTTTGCTCCCAGCATTATTTTTTTATTCCTTTTTTACTCAGAGCCATACTGTTCAGTTGGCTGATTTGATTTCAGTTTCTAAAATAAAACATTCCCGTTGATCTCCAAAGTACTTTCGGTTTGCTCTCACTGATTTATGTGACTCATGCACACACATCACTGCCTGAAATGTACTGCCTCACTTGTTTCGCTAGTTTATTTTCTGATCTCTTGCCTCTGGTCTTTCTGAGTATTATATTCTCAGTGCCTGCTACACTGACTAGAACATTACAGATACTCAAAGTGTTTGTTAAACAAATTTCCAAGTACATTTTCTATGTCTGCAGCAATTCAAAGTGCTTTATAGTCATTATTTAGTCCTGGTAAAGATGCTACGAGGTATCTTCCTCTTGATTTAGTGGTTTAGTCTAGCTAAGGGTTTTCCATTTTGTTTATCTTTTCAAAAAACTGACTTTTCATTTCATTGATCTTTTGTGTTTTTTTAAGTCTCAATTTTATTCATTTCTGCTTTTTTTTTTTTTTTTTTTTTTGAGTTGGAGTCTCACTCTGTCTGCTCACAGCCACAGCAGCCTTGACCTGCTGGGTTCGGGCGATCCTTCCACCTAAGCCTGGAACTACAGGCACATGCCACCATGCCCGGCTAATTTTTTTTTTATTTATTGTAGAGATGAAGTCTCACCATGTTGCCCAGGCTGGTCTTGAACCCATGGGCTCAGGCAATCCTCTCACTTCGGCCTTCCAAAGTGCTGGGATTACACGCTTAAGCCACTGCGCCCGGCCTGTTTTTGCTCTTTTTTGCACATGCCCAGTTCCCTTTCCATTTCTTTACTGTGTTTTGACACAGCACAAAGTCCTCACCAGAAACTGCCAGATGTAGCTGTCCAATTGTGAACTCCCTAGCCTGCAAAACTGCAAGCTAAATAAACTTTTTTTCTTTATAAATTACTCAGTGTCAACTATTCTGTTATATCAATACAAAATGGACTAGGACAATCACTCAGTGCATTTTTGGGTAATTTCTTCAGAGCTCTCTTCTACTTCTCTAAAGTTACCTTCAACTGTCTCTGTTCTGCTATCTAACGTGCCCACTGATTTGTTAATATTAATGATAAATTTCTCATTTATTGAAAATTTGATTATTTGTAAAATCCATCTGTTATTTTTACCATACTGTCCTATTTTTCATTATGGTTTCTAGTCCTTCTTTGTGCTCATTAAACATTTTAAGCATACTTATTATCTATTTCTAGATAATAAGAATACTTTACTACCCTTAATTATTGGGATGTGAACTTTCTTATTGTGTCTGCTGGCTCTTTTCCCAATGGAATTTGTGCTTTTCATTGTGTTGTCTTCATAGAGAGTTTTTTTCACGTTTTATTATTGTTATCCTTTGTGGGAGTCCCATGAGCCTTAGGTTATGAAAAAGTTCATGCAGAACTATTCTGCATTTGCTTCTGCCAAGGCTCTAGGAATATCAATGGTCCTGGACCAGTTCTTGTGTTAATTTCTCAGTTTGTGGTTTACACTCTATGCAGACAATAAAATATCAAGATCCCAAACCAGTGCATATTAATTACAGGCCTGGTGTTTTAATTTCAACAGAACTTTTTTTTTTTCATTTACCTAAGGTGCTAGCAAGTAATTTTTCTCATCCCTTCCCAGTGCTAGTGGACAAGAGTCATCTTGTCCTTTCATTATAGAATTTACATCTGTTAGAGGATCTAGTTTTCTGCAAAGGATCTCTTTTCAGGGTGTCACCTCCCACTTCCCAAGGCAAAGCCTCATGTCCCTGCATGAGCATTAGAAAGCCAACCTCCATTGAACAATTATAATGCTATAAGAAAGCGACTGACGGTATGGGAAACTGTGGGGGGCGGGTATGGGATTGGCAGTTGAGGGAAACTGCTAAGGGAGGAAGGGGCACACCTCATCAACAAGGGTACCTGCATGATCAATGTTTATATACCTAGCCCTGAATTGTACCCCACATCTTTATAATAAAAATAAAAATAAATAAAGAAAAAATAAGTAAAAAAAAAAAAAAAAAAGAAAGAAAGCCAACCTCCAGCACCTAGGCAAAACCAAGACAAAATATTCATAAGCTGCCACTTTATCAGTTTACTTTTACTATTATGAATTTAACACTTCGCTTTGTGTTAAAAAGCTTAACTGTGTTATGTAAAAATTTTAGCTTACATTTCACTCGGCATTTACTAGTCTTTGAAGTATGTGTTGGAATGCGTAGGCAGTCTCTATTATCTTACTCTGCCTCTGTTGCCAAGAATTGTCCATGATAATGTTTGATGTTGTTTTGTTCTGAGCACTTTGATTGAAGAGCAGTATTTACAATTATATCCTGTCTAGAAGAGGTCATAGAAAATGAGGAGCAATTTAAAGGACTAGCCAGCGTTTGAAGGTTTATCATGAAAAAATGGGAACTCAGTTGCTTCTCAGTTGCTTTGGCTGATGGCATCAGGTCCAATGTATGACAGTCACCAGAAGAAAAATGTTAGTGTAACACAAGAATGAGAAAATTGTGTAGATGTTAGAGTTATCCAATAAAGGATGGTCTGATTTGTGTGAACTCTACCGATAGTGATGTCCATACTGGACCTGAATGATCATTTGTAAAATGTGCTGTTGAAAAGATGACTGCAAGCCGGGCTCAGTGGCTCAGCCTGTAATCCCGGCCTTGGGAGGCTGAGGTGAGTGGATTGCCTGAGCCTGCGTGTTCGAGACCTGCCTGGGCAACTTGGCGAGACCTCATCGCTACAATAAGTCAAAAAATTAGCCGGTCGTGGTAGCGCGCCTGTAGTTCCAGCTACTTGAAAGGATGAGGTGGAAGGATCGCCAGAGCCCAGCAGGTCGAGGCTGCAGTGGCCAGGAGTGGCAGAGTGAGACTCCAACTCAAAAAAAAAAGAAAAGAAAAGATGACTGCATTGAGTGGGGTCTTCCAATTCTGAGATTCTTCAATCTTGTGACCAAATTCTAATCTTAAGGGCTCTTCATTCAAGGTCTGGGGCTAAGCTAATAGGTTAGACATATCAAGGGACATTAGCCACCAGTGAAATACAACAAAGTTCATAAAGTAGCCAAAAGATGGAGGAAAATATATTTTAATGACTGCTTTCTCAGAATCTCCCATTTTGATTTCAAGGAGAGGGAGCACTTGTCATTTTGTAATCTTCCTTTTTCCCTTCCATGACCCACAACTTATAAAATGTCTTTGCAAAGAAAAACATCATTTAACAGACACCTAACTGCAACCTAACAGAGTCTTTTTTAAATCAAATACGTCCTTGTCTCTTTGATCCTTCATTCCTAATGCTTCTTTCTCCCCCATCACACTCTCTCCTTTTCCTTTCCTTCTCCCTCTCCCTCTCTCACCTATCTCCTTCTTTCCTTCTAGCTGTCCTTCATCTGCATCCACATCCAGCCAGGTCATCCCATTCCTCCTTCCCTCTCCCACATTCTTCTCCCCTCCCCTTCCTTACCTCATTGTTTCATGCTTCCTTTTTGTCCTAGCTCCAGTCTAGGGTACTCACCCACATCCCAAATGGAAATGCACCTGTAGTATTCTACAGTGGTATAGAAATTGGGTTTTTACCTATCTGGTTTCTCTGGCAGAGACCTGGCCCTGACCCATGTGGTCAGTTGTTCAGTTCCTGTTTCATCCACATCCTAAAACCACACTGTAGGCTTCACAGAAGATGAGATGTCAACCAAGTTTCAGAACATGAGTGAAACTTTAGTTTAGGAAAGTGAACTTGCCTCTTAGTATCATGCTTCGACTGCTAATATTTCTTGAGGAGTTTCTATGTGCCAGCAAAACATTGAATACTTTACATTTATTTTTCTCTTTTGATTCTCACAGCAGCCTGATAAGTTAGGTACCATTATTAACCATATTTTACAGATGAGAAAACTAAGTCTTAGAAATGCAAGGTAACTTCCCCTGAGGTTATACAGTTAGAGAATGGCAGCAAAGGGGTTGGAGCCTGGAGCCAAGGTCTTAACTACTAGGTTAAGATTCAGTCTCCCACTAGAGAGGAGAACGTGGGGAGGGGTCTTAGCTTCTCTGTCCCATCCAGTGGTATGCTGAGAACAGGAATGGTCTGGAGTATCCAAAGTGAGGCCAAACATCCCTGCAAACAACAATACCAGAGTTTGGGTTGTGATAGTGACACTAAGAATTGGGCTGGAAGACCTGGCTAAATTTACCTATATCATTTTCTAAAGCTGAGACACAGTGGACTAAAAGAGCCTAAAAAGAGGAGTTTAAAACAAGTTTTCCCACTTTATAGGCAAGTCATTTAACCTCTTTGAACCTCAGGTTCATTATTTATGAAACAAGAATTTCATATGAGGTTTACATAGGTTAGATAATGTATGTGAGTCACCTGACAAACAGTAGACACTTAGTACGTTTCAGTTGAATCTTAAAACTGCAGCTTCCCAAAACTACCCATTTCCAAATCTCCCATAACTTCCATGTCATTTAATCCAGAAGCCCCTCTCACCACCCGCCACCCCACCACACAGCCTGAGCTAAGTGATTGTTCTGTTTTTCCACAGAACCTTGTGCATGCCTCTATTATAGCTGTCATGACACTGCCACCATCTACCAGGCTGTCTCCCAAATTTAATCTGTAAATTCCTGAAGCACGGGAACCTATTATTTACCTCAATATCCCCAGGGCTAAGCACAGGATCACAGGTGCTCAGTAAATACATTTTGATTTTTTTAAAATTAAAGTCCTATTTTTAAACTATGTTAAACAATGGAGTTTACTAAACACCCTTTGTTTTCAAGGGTAATACGAGAGGAGTTGCCCAGATTAGTCCATTGCTATTGTGAGCTAGAGACCTAATCACACAGTTCTCATTCAGCTTCTAAGTCTTTAGAATGCAAATATTACCTTAAAAATATTCCAGGCTTGGCCCATATTCTTTTTGGCTATATACTCTTATCATCTGTACCCAATTTTTCTCAGTATTACTCTTTAGAGACAGAAAAATTCATATGCTTTTAGCTTTTGCTCACAAGGTGAATTCCCTCTATCTAGATCCTCAAAAGAATACACAAAAATTCTTCCCCTGTTATTAGGTCTGCTCAGTCTTCTACCCAGATCCCGCCTTCCTCTTCTTCCTGGCTTTGCTGTCTTCTGCTCTATTTAAGCATGGATTTGCCCAAGAATAGAACTATGTTTATTGTTTGGCTTCCAAGACATGGAATTCCTAATGGTGCTTGGCATTGCTTCCGTTGCAGCAGCATAAAACTGTCTTTAGAAAATCAGCTGTAATGAATCCAGGATTCGATTTTTTTGTTTTGTTGTGTTTTTTCCTGGTACGTAGCTGGTAACTTTGAACAGGGTGGCCTGTGTAACTCTGAGTCCCTCCTGATTCTAAAATGGTATTAATGTATAGATTATAGCTATAATCTTGTTGATAAATAATTAGCCTTGAGAGTTTTTTTATATGTAGACCTTTTACTTCTTTAAATAGTATTGTTAGTCCTTCAGGTTTATGCCTTTAAACATCTTATATTAACAATAGCTAGCATTTTCTTTCTAGCTATGCTACCTTTATATTTCTTTATTTACTTTTTTAACCCCTCACTTTGCCAACTGAATATTTGAAGAGTTTAGCGTAACCTATGAACTTGGGGTACCTAGTGAAATTTACTGATGACACACTGACACAACACCAATGTCATGACATCCCCGACACATCTTTTGCTACCTTTTCAGAGAAGGGGATAGATCACAGAACTAATTTGTACTGAAAATCGTGTGTCTTTCTGACTACCAGGAGCACACAAAATGTGTTCATTTCCACTCAAAAAGCATTCACTTATCCTCACCCTATGTTTGGTGTCTAAACAGCTCCCTCACACGATAACGGGCCTCTGGTATTTCTACGAGTCAACCTTTCGGCAACCTTTGATAAAGAATTTTGTTTAAGGCTTTAATAAAACAAAAATTTGTATAAAACCCTTTCTCTGGACATGAAGAATGATTTTTTTTTTCAATTCAATGAATACTTAATGAGCACTGAGGTGATCTTAAGTTCTCTTTCCCACTGAACAAGGCTCTCAGGATAAGAACTTCCTCTTTCCACCCCCAGGGGCTGGCTTTCCTCTGTCTTGACATGCTATCTCACCAGCTGAACTCTCTCATGTTACTGCTTCCCTGTCCCTCGCCATTTCTTTAAACTTTTTACCACAGAATCTCAACCACGGTCAAACATGTCCTCTTCCATCCCTACACCTACCTAGTCTTGACTCTAAACCTTTTCATCTTCATTAGAGATTAGTCTCTATGAAGACAGAGATTTTTATCCGTTTGGTCCACCACTTTATCTCCCAGCACTCAGAACAGTGTCTGGCATTATTGAATGAAGGAATCATTGAAAGCAATTATAAGTGGTGTTTAAGAACAAGCATAGTTCATTGAATAAAGAGTACATATACTCCCAGAAGTTTTGGTAAAAATTGACTTAATAGGCCGGGCTCAGTGGCTCAGCCTGTAATCCCAGCATTTTGGGCGGCTGAGGTGAGTGGATTGCCTGAGTCCACGGGTTCAAGATCAGCCTGGGCAACTTGGTGAGACCTCATCTCTACAATAAGTCAAAAAATTAGCCGGGCATGGTGGCACATGCCTGTAGTTCCAGCTACAAGGAAGTCTAAGGTGGAAGGATCACCTGAGCCCAGGAGGTCGAGGCTGCAGTGGCCGTGAGCAGTGTGTCACTGCACTCCAGTCTGGGTGACAGAGTGAGAGTCCGACTCAAAGAAAAAAAATTGACTTAATAAATATCAAATGTTAGTCTCACATGGACTCACATTGCTATTTCAGGCTGCTCTGGCCAACCCTTAGGCTGGCCTCCAATTAAAAATCTTCATTTTCTCTTTAGATTATGTTGCCCATAGCTTCTCTGCCAAGCTGTTAATGATGTGGTAGCAAATACTCATATGTAGAGAAAAAAATTCTTATAAAAGAGCCGAGTCATGAGCCACCACACCTAGCCTTCTCTTATTTAATTGCCTGTCTCTCCCTCTAAAATGGAGTCCTGTGAAGATGAAAATAACGTGTTTTGTGTGGCATTCTTTTCGTCTAGTGCATAGTGTTCCTGGTCCTTTTACACAGGAATTGCTTGGATATTTGCTGAATGATTAATGTAATGTCTAGCTCAGGCACTGGCTAGCTGTGTGACTTTGGGGAAGTCTATTAGTCTCTCTGGGCCTCTGTCCATCCATCTATAAAATGATGTGGATGGACTTGATCAGAGTTTGAAATCAGGTGATCTGCATAATACTATAAGAAAAGGATTGTTGAGCCGGGCTCGGTGGCTCAGCCTGTAATCCCGCGCCTTGGGAGGCTGAGGTGAGTGGATTACCTGAACCCGCGCGTTCAAGACCTGCCTGGGCAACTTGGTGAGACCTCATCTCTACAATAAATCAAAAAATTAGCTGGGTGTGGTAGCGCATGCCTGTAGTTTCAGCTACTTGGAAGGCTGAGGTGGAAGGATCACCGGAGCCCAGCAGGTCGAGGCTGCAGTGACTGGGAGCATGCCACTGCACTCCAGTCTGGGTGACAGAGTGAGACTCCAACTCAAAAACAATAAAAAAAAAAAAAAAGAGAAGGATT
>CAUYQG010203617.1:0-24607 GCA_963574415.1 Tarsius wallacei | reverse complement strand
ATGCCCGGCTGATTTTTTGATTTATTGTAGAGATGAGGTCTCGCTTGCCCAGGCGGGTCTTGAACCCGTGGGCTCAGGCAATCCACTCACCTCAGCCTCCCAAAGGCGCGGGATTACAGGCTGAGCCACCGAGCCCGGCTTCTTTTTTTTTTTTTTTTTTAAGTTAATCTCTTATTTGTTTATGGTATCAGCATGAAATACACATCTTTTTAAAAATAAATAAATAGAATGAATCATTTAATATTACAGCTTCAAATTTCTGTACTTCAATTTCTCCTAATATAGACATATTGTTTGTTTTTTCCCCAAAGGTGAGATTTTTGTTTTGCTGACTAAGAATGATATTTTCTATACTTTACCTCAAGTTACATTTCTTATTTTTATGCTCTCAATTTTATTTTTTAGTTGTTTGAATTTTTAAAAAATGTTCAAAAATGAAAAACTTACATTAGGAGCATACAAGTTTTCACAAAATACAGAGGAACTGGATTTACTTTGAAAAGACAGAGTTATTCATCAAGTTGCAAATACAAGACTCCTATTACTATTTTGAAACCTATATTAACGATATTCATAGATCCCAGACTCAAGGTCAGAGTAAAATGATACCACAGGGTGTCACCTCTACACATATGAGTGTCCAATATTTCAGTCAGTATTAGTGAAATTGCATTTGTTTAGAATGTTGCCCAATAGATGTGAACAAGATAAAATTCAATATGTGAGGAAAGCGAAGCGAAATGACTTTCCCGATGGTCTCTCAGAACTTCCTATTGAGTTTGAAAAGTTACTGCTATTTTGCACTGTCTCTGTCCCTATGCCATGCCCCTTCCTTAATGTGGGTTTTGTGTCCATGCCTTTGAAAGAACAGCCTAGACAGTGTCTGTGTCATATGTGTATTTATACAGACATATATGTATAAAAAAGCATCGATATCATCACATAATAGACTTTTTATGAGGATCCTCCATAAAAATGTATATCGAGACTTAATATCAGGAAAATGATGCTTCTCATAAAAACATACTTTTGTTTTTTCCTTACAGAACTAGATTTTATTTGCCACTTTGCTTTGGCCACTACAAAACATAGAATCATATTTGTAGCCTATCTCTAACAAGACAATAGAATCAGGCATTTTAGAGGACTAATTCTCCCCATTGGTTAATATTATTCTAGACTATTTTCCATTTACTTTTTCTTCCTTAATTTTTAAATATCATTTTGTTATTGGACAGCAAAGTGACCAGAAGGAAGGTTGAGAGAAGCTGTGCAAAAAAAGTACTCAATAATTCATATAATATCTATATAGCCCTTATATACACAAAGCAAAACAAAGCAAAGCCCCTTAGGTTTTTTTCTTGTTTTTTTTTTTTACTCCAAAATCCATTTTTTACCTCATATCTAGGAAAGATTCAGTTTGTTCTATTCCCTTATTACGTTTAAAAACACTCTTTTCTTGTCAGATCAAATATTTTACTTGGTATAATACAGCTTGAGTTGAATCATGAAGCTATTAACCTTGTTTGTTGTAAATAGATTTTTACTTCTGAGAATTTTTAGACATTTTGGTGCTTTCCTCAGGGCTGGAATTGACCATCTTAAGTGGCACCAACAGTTGTAAGGTCAAAGAATTAAAATAATCAGAGCTACTTGGTATTTTTAGGACTTTTTTTTTCCTCCAAAGATCACAGGGTATTTCACAGATTAGAAGCTTAAAGGATCTTCCTGAATGAGAACAGAGAACATTTTGTTTTTTCTGTTCTTTCACTGTATTCGGTCAGCGTATGTGTGCATTTGGGAGTCGGGGGGGAGGGGGGTGCAGTCAGAGAGTAGAGGCCGTCTTGGGGTTATAGGTTAAGTGATGGGCTTGAATGGTCCAGGGGTCACAGATTTTTTCCTGTAGATGGCCAGATAATAAGTAACTTAGGTCTTGGGAACCAAATGTTCTCTGTACTCAAGTCTGCTATTGTAATGTCAAAGCAATTTATAATGAATGAGCATAGCTATGTTCCAAAAACACTTCATTTATGGACATTACAATTTGAATTCTATAACATTTTCACATCACAAATACTTTTTTTCTCTCTCTCTCTCTTTATTTTTTGCCAGGGTCTTGCTCTGTCACCCAGGCTAGAGTGCAGTGGCACAATCACGGCTCACTGCAGCCTCAACCTCCTATGCTCTGACAATCCTTCCACCTCAGCTTCCTGAGTCGCTGGGCCTAGAGGCACATGCCACCACCATGCTTGGATAAATTTTTTGTGGAGATGAGGTCTCAATATATTGCCCAGGCTGGTCTCAAACTCCTCCTTGGCTCAAGTAATCCTCTTGCCTCAGCCTACCAAAGTCTGGGATTACAGGTGTGAACCACGATACCCAGCCAACAAAATATCGTTCTTTTTAAAAAAAATTTCTTTTCAGCCATTGAAAAATGCAAAAGGCATGTTGTTAGCCTCACTGGCCATAAAACAACCTTTGATGAGCTGAATTTGACAAATATCTCAGTTTGTGACTTGACTTATCACTCTCTGATAGAAATAAAATCCAACTAATCAATCTTTTTTTCAGGATCAGTGAGTTTTATGTCCTATTTAAGAAACTTTTGACTACCCATAAGGTCATGAGAATATTCTGTGTTTTCTTCTGAAGCTTTACTTTTTTGCCTTTGACATAATATTTTTATATGTGATGTAAGGCATGGATCAAGCAAAAATCCAAAAAACAGTCAAATAAAAAATACATTACTTTCAAAAGATGACCATATTACATACATTTGACTTATCTACTTATCTTCTTATCTTCGAATTGTTGAAACTAGAAGATAATTAAATGACATTGTTAAACAGCAAAATTTGGTTTTCATCAATTTGATGATGATTTATATAGCTGTCGGTTTTTTGTATGTATCTTGGTTGACATTCGCTGAGGTTCTAAAAGTTATTTTTTTTTAATTGAGGTTAAATTCACATAGCATAGAATCACACATTTTTAAGTGTACAATGTAGTGGCATTTAGTACATTCACAAAATTGGGCAACCATCACCATTAACTAATTCCAAAACACTTTCATCACCCGAAAAGGGAAACCTGTACTCATTCACTGACGACTTCCCACTCCCTCCAGGACCTGGAAACCACCTTTTTTTTTTTTTTTGGCCTTTATTGATTTACCTATTCTTGGTACTTCATATACAATCATCCCTAGGTATACACAGGAGATTGGTTCCAAAACCCCCGCATATACCAAAATCCACAGGTATTCAGGTCCCACAGTCAGGCCTGGGGAACCCTCACACGGTAAAAGTCAGCCCTCTGTATACACAAGTTCTGCATCCCAGGAATACTGAGTTTCCATCTGCATTTGGTTGAAAAAACCCATATATAATTGAACCTGCACAGTTCAAACATGTTGCTCAAGGTCAATGGTAAACGGAATCATACAATAGGTGGTCTTTATGGCTGGCCTCTTTCACTGAATGTGTTTGAAGTTCATTCACATTGTACCCTCTATAGGTATTTTATTCCTTTTTATGGCAGAATGACATTCTTTTGTGCTGACAGGCCGTATTTTGTTTATCCACCCATCTGTTGGTGGACATTTAAGCTGCTTCCACCCTTCTGCTGTCGTGAACAGAGCTGCTGTGAACATTCATGCACATGTATTTGTTTGAATGCCTGATTCCAACTCTTCAGAACTCATGCCTAAGGGGTGGAATTTTGGGTCACACGTTCACAGGAGGGTTCTACGAATGGAAACCACCTGCTCACCTCAGAAGAGTCTCCTTTGAACATATTTCATACAAGAAGTTAGATAAAGAAAACCAACAAAATCCAGGTTAGAGTGAAACTGAAGTTACACAGGACAGTGGGTCCATCTGTAGAGGTGGAAGGGAAGGCTGGAGACAGGGGCCAAGAGTGTGAGCATTTTCCTCCCTGGGAGACTAGGTGTGGCTAACGTCACTGAGTGCTTGTGAGGTATTAATGGGCTAGGGGTGGAGAAAGTTAGGGTCTTGGTTCAATTACAATTTGGTTGCAGCATCATTAAAAGGAAGCTGTTCCGCTTGCTACTGATTTCCCTGTCGGCCACCAGGCTGGTAATTTGTTTCTTTGTCTGAAGGAGGGGAGGGAGTGCTGCTGGTGGGGCAGATCTGGAGGAAGACTGCAGGAGGGGGAAGAATGGTCACATGTTCAGGCGTATGAGGGAGCTGGCCCTGGAGGGATTCTCTGCACAATCTTCTCACTGCAAATTTATTTTCTAAATTTGATGACAGGACAAGTGCAGAGCTGCACAAATGCCTGGCTTTTCTTTTTTCCTTTTTTCATTTGTGTCAGGTGGTTTTCTTGCTTTAAAACTGAAAGGGGGCAGGGGGCAATGGCTCAAGCCTGTAATCCCAGCACTTTGGGAGGCGGAGGCCAGAGGACTGCCTGAGCCCAGGGGTTCAAGACCAGCCTGGACAACTTGGTGGGACCTTGTCTCTACAATAAATCAAAAAAAAAAAAAAAAATTAGCCAGATGTGGTAGTACGTACTTGTAGTTCTGGCTACTTGAAAGGCTGAGGTGGAAGGATCACCTGAGCCCAGCAGGTCAATGCTGGGGTGGCCATGAGTGTGCCATTGCACTCCAGCCGGGCGACAGAATGAGACTCCAAATTAAAAAAAACAAAACAACACTGAAAAGAATAACAAATAAATTAGATAACAGAATCAACATTGAAAAGATTTCAGAAGGCTAGAATTCTAAGTAGAAAATAATAAGATGAAAATGGACAGAGATAAACAAAGTCCTGTATTTAAATTCAAAAATATTAATTACAGATGTACAGGATGAGGAGAACCTGACTTAAAAACATTAAAAAATTAAAATAAAAAAAAAAGAAGAAAAACTGAAAGGGACTACATGACCCTAAAAGGTCACACACAGAAACTGAGACCCAGAGAGGTGAAACTGTTGGTCAAAGTCATACAGTTTATTACTGGGCCTCCTTCCCATGCCTCTGAAAATAATTCTAAGTTCTACTTCTAAAATTAACCACTATTAAAATGTGGGTTTTGAAAGGTACTCTTGGCATATCACAGCCTCCCTTGGCCACAGGACAGACCTTGGCAAAGGGCTGGCAAGGGAGCCCATCTGAACGGGGAAGCAACTCTTGGCAACAGCTGTGTCTCTGCACTTTAGCTTCTCCATAATGTCCCTTATACACTCAGGGGGAAGTTCCAGAGTTTGAAGAATATATGGGCCCCTTCTGTGTCCTTTATGAGGGACAGTGGGACTGCCAGAGACCCTGCAGTGGTGCTATCATGCAGTCATGTCACTGGGTGCCTCTTGAGAAATTTCTCTTCTCTATGTGGAACCCATCGTGTTTGCCAAACACCTTAGTCTCCTTCTCACTGAACCTCAAAACCTCCCTGAGCCAGGCCCCATTATCCCAATTTTCAAGATGAGAAAGTCGAGACGCAAGAAGAGAGTGGGCAGACTTGGCACCAGAGCCCAAGGCCCATCTCAGCACACCCACCCTGAGGATGGGCTGCTGGCCATTTTTTGGCTATCGCTGGCCCTGACACAGCCGTCCTCCCAGGTCTATGAGCCTGTCTGGCACAGAATAACCTGCACTAATGCTCCCTTGGGCATCACAAGCCTGCACACAGGCTGGGAAATTGGGAAAGCTGGTGAAGGGAGTGGGAAACAATTATCTCCTTCAAAGTGATACATGCGGAAAGTCACTCGAGGCAGCACGATAAAACCTGGACTAATGAAGTCTCAAAGGATTCTGGTCCAGGAGAACAAAATATAGCCCAGTGGTTTCCAAATCCCTGTTGCATCAGAATCACCTAGGGTTGCTCTCCACCTATTTAATTTTAGTTCTTGAGTAGCTGATACATCCACAAGGCTCAGAAATCAAAAGGAACAAAAGGTATATGGTAAAAAGCCTCCTCCAACTTCTATGTCCTGGTGACCTCATTTTCCTCCTCGGAGGCAAAGTTTTCAGTTTCTTTGATACAGTGACTTTGAGCACATATAAGCAGAGCACATATTTCCCCCACATATTTTTATATAAAAGGTAACATCCTATACACATGGATCTTGGCTCTCCTTTTTCACCTAAATATCTTGGAGATCGTTTCATATCAGTACAAAGAGAGCCTTCTCTTTCCCTTTTTAATCGAATTAGTATTCTATTACATGCATGTACCATAATTTGTATCTAGCCAATTTCCTACTACTAAATCATTAAGTTGTTTTTAACCTTTTGCTGTTATAAACAAAGCTGCAACAAATAACCTTGTGCAATGAATGTCTAAGAGCACTAAGCTTCAACCGAGCCTCTTACAGCAGGTAGCCACGTGGCCTTGAGCAAGTCAGTTAGGATTTTGACCTTTTAGAAAGAAAAGGAATCTTAGTGACTAAATGGTGTAGCATTTTGCAAATCATGTGCATGGAACACTTGTCCTCAAAAGTGGCTCTCCTGGAAACTCACAGACACATTAGACTGAGAAGACCACAGTGAACAAACATGCATTAATTCAGGGTTTCACAAGCTTATTTAGTAATAGCTTTATTTCAGGGACCAACTGATAACATGCTGTGGAATGTTCCTTAGAATGCACTTTGAGAAGAAAGTCTAGCCCAATCTCTTATTTTACGAACTCATAGAGGTTTTGGATGTTCAGCATCTAACACAGGCTTAGACAGCATAGCTCAATTACTATTGTTTGACTTGCTTTCGATAGGCAGCAATAGTAATAGCAGAGATCTAAAACAAAAACAGCAACCATAAAAACCAAAACAAATAGTCAGAGATCTGTTTAGGGAGAGAATACGAGCCTATAAAATACGTGTAAAAATAATTAAGAGCGATAAAGAAAAAATTTATGAGCCCAAGATAGGCACATGATAGGAACACAGGAGTTCAGAGATAGATGAAGGTCATTTAAGATTTACAGAGGAAGTAAGGCTTCAAATGAAGGGCATTCAGTGGGGAAAGAATAGCATTGGCATGAAAGTGCACACTGGAAATAGAACCATTGCCTCCACTGGAGGCCCAGACTTCACAAAGGATGAACAGACTCAAGGGCGGAGGGATGAGGGCTCCAAGAAAACACAGGCATGTTCTGCGTGTAATGGGAGTCAGTTTGATTAGGCCTCCAATCTTGGCCAGCCTTCCTTTAGCTTCTCATCCAATAAGCATCTGCTGGGTACCAGGCACCATTCCAGGTACTGGGGATATGGCAGTGAAAAAGACAGACAATGTCTTTGCACTTGTGGAACTTACATTTTAGGCAAATGAGAAAAGTAAATGAATAAGGGGTTCATTTGGGGATAAGTGCTATAAAGAAAACAATAAAGGAGGATTAAGGTTCTAGAGAATGTTAGGCTGGGGAGAAAAGGTTGCTTTTTGACAAAAGGTGACCAGGAAAGGCCACTTTTCAAAGGTGACATTGGAGCAGAATCTTGAAAGAAGCGAAGAAGTCCTGCAGATCTCTGGAGGAACAGTGTTCTAGGCAAAGACGAGGCAAGATCCAGGTGAGAGTAGGACTGCCATGTTTCCAGGAACAGAAGGCAGGCCAGAGAAGAGCCGGGCCAGGGCTAGGACAGTGTTAGCAGGAGAGGAGTCCAGGGAGCCAGTTAGTGTAAGGCCCGGGTAGGACCCCTTAAGGGCTTTGGTTCTTACCCCAAGCCATGAAGAGACAGTGAGGGATTCTCAGCAGAGGAATGACAGGATCATTATAGAAGCGAGGAGACCAGTTAGGACTCCGTTGCAATAGTCTGGGGAGGAAATGAACATTGCTTTGAGTTTTGGTGATACGGGTTGAGTATCCCTTACCTGAAATGCTTGAGACTAGAAGTGTCTCAGATTTGGCATTTTTTCTGAAATATTTGCATTACACACTTACCAGCTGAGCATTCCTAATCTGAGAATCTGAAATCTGAAATGCTCCAGTGAGCATTTTCCTTGAGTGTCAAGTTGGTGCCCAAAAAGTTTTGGATTTTGGAGCATTTCAGATTTGGGGTTTTCAGATGAGGGACACTCAACTAGGACAGTGAGAATGGTTAGAAGCGCTAGAATCTGGATCTATGCTGAAGGTAGAACTGATAGGATTTGCTGATGGAGTGCCTGGTGGCTAGCACGGGAGGAGGAATCCTGCCCTAGGAGGAGGACATCTGAGTTCTGGTCTCCCTGCTACTATCTGATCGCTGACTTTGAGCCTTACTCACTCCATCTGTCAAATGGGATCATTGTCTTCGTGTTTGGAGTCAGGGAGCCAAGTCTAATAGTCTCTTTATGTGCCTCCAATACTAAGATCTAGTTTAGTCTGGTCCACGCCTAAAATGAGCACTCCATCACCTCTTCTTTTGTACTGCTCACTATACCTTTATGTAAGGAATGACACCTACATCACATACCCTGGGGAGCTGGGATCTTGTCCGATACTCCTACATCTCACTCAGCGTTCATCTATCAACTGAGAACAACCAATCCTCACATTCTAACTCCAGGTGAAAAGTAGTGCAGCTTCCTGTTTGCTAATAGATCTAGCAATTCTTCATCTCCCCCTTTCTTTGACCTTCCCTGTGGATCTTTACATTGAGTGCTCAAGGACAAGCTCCAGTTTTAAAGAGCAAGAAAGGAAATGAAAAGAAGAAAATTCCAATTCAATAGTTGCGATAATGAGTTATGTAGATGAGCTAAGAAAGGCTTAGTAAAGAAGTGGAATGTTGGCAGTGTAGCTCAACTTTAAAGAGAGGCAAGATTTTGTCAGATGAAGAAGGGAATACAGCCAGGCGTGGTGGTTCAAACCTATAATCCCAGCAATTTGGGAGGCCAAGGCGAGAGGATTGCCTGAGCCCGCAGGTTCGAGACCAGCCCAGGCAACTTGGCGAGACCTCATCTCTACAATAAATTTAAAAATTAGCTGGGCATGGCAGCGTGTGCCTGTAGTTCCGGCTAATTGGAAGGCTGAGGCGAAAGGATTGCTGGAGCCCAGCAGGTCGACGCTGGGGTAGCTGTGAGCGTGCCACTGCACTCCAGCCTGGGCAATGGAGGAGACTCCAACTCAAAAAATAAAATAAAATAAAATAAAATAATAAGGGAATGGAAGGCATTTCCGGGGGAAAAACCAGCATTGGCATGAAAGTGCACTTTGTGGAAGAAGAGCCATTGCCTCTACTGGAGCAGTGTGCCGAGGCTGGAGGAGAGAGAAGAAAGAAGAGAGAAAAGCTGGGGTGACAAGAGGCATCTGGATTCCGACAGGCCTTACGTGTTGTTCTAAAGAGCTGATCTCACCAAGGAGGAGAGGGAAGGTAGAATAGAGGTGCGAAAACAACAGAGCCTTGGGTCAGCCTTATCCTCCACTGTGCTCCTAGTATCTCTTAAATGCCTGGTACACAGCAGGGGTTCAATAAATAGCTACAGAATGAATCACTGCTTTTAAATAGGAGAATGATATATTCAGATATGCATTTAAGAAAAACAGCTGGTAGGCCGGGCTTGGTGGCTCAGCCTGTAATACCAGCACTTTGGGAGGCCGAGGCAAGTGGATTGCCTGAGCCTGCAGGTTCAAAACCAGCCCGGACAACTTGGCGACACCTTGACTCTAATAAATTTTTAAAAATTAGCCGGGTGTGGTAGCGTGTGCCTGTGGTTCCAGCTACTTGGAAGGCTGAGGCAGAAGATAGCCAGAGCCAGCAGGTCATCACTGGGGTGGCCGTGAGTGTGCCACTGCACTCCAGCCTGGGCAACACAGTGAGACTCCAACTCAAAATAATAATAACAATAAAGAAAAACAGCTGGTGGCAGTGATGAGCCGAGATTGAGAAATAAGATTAGAGACGGGGAGACCAGTTAGCTGGTTATTGACGGTCTAGGCAAGACTAAACAGGCCAGGCATACAATGTTTTTTGTTAAAATAAACAAAAGCCTTGTTGAGTAGAATTAAAATAAGAGAATGCTTAATAAGAACTATATTTTCTTTAAAAATATTAACATACATGGATATCCAATAAATATTTGTAATATGAATGAAGAAAAGGCATTAATTCTACATTCTCTAATCTGCTTTGTTTGCTGAGAGATCAATCATAGTAATATCAAATTTCCTATAACTGGTTTTTTACTTTCTCTATGATGTATATGAAACAGTTCTTGCATTCCTACAGTGGTGGCTGGTTTACATAAATTTTATTTACAAGATGATATCAAAGTCATAAAACTGAAAAAGATAAAGAGGATATTTATTGAACAAGTTAAGGGTATGGAGGACAGGAGGCTGAGGCATGAGGACTGCTTAAGGCCAGGAATTTGAGACTATCTTGGCAACATAGTGAGACTTCATCTCAAAAAAACAGAAAAAAAAAAAAAATAGCCAGGCACAGTGGCACTATACAGGAGGCTGAGATAGGAGCTGAGGAGTCTGAGGCTGCAGTGAGCTATGATCACACCACTGTACTCAGTCTGGGTGACAAGGAAAGATTCTGTCCCTAAACAAAACGAATAAAAAACCAAAAAGGATGTGGAGACTTTTTCTCTTTTTTTGGCAACAAAACAGAATTTTCAACAAGACTAGAGGAATAAGAAAGGTGAGCCCCAATCTAGGAAAAATAAGAACCTAGAATGGGGCCAAGTGCAGTGGCTCACACCTGCAATCCAGCACTGCAATCCGGGAGGCTGAGGTGGGAGGATTTATTGAGCCTAGGAGTTTGAAACTTGCCTAAGCAACATAATGAGACCTCGTCTCCACAAAGAAATCCAACAAATTAGCCGAGCTTGGTGATGCGCACCTGTAGTCCCAGCTACTCGGGAGGCTGAGGTGGAAGGATCACCTGAACCCAGGAGGTTGAGGCTACGGTGAGCTGTGATTGTGCCTCTGCATTCCAGCCTGAGTGACAGAGTGAGACCCTGGTTCAAAACAACAACAACCAAAAAAAAAGAACCTGGAATGAGAGATAGAAAGGACTCAAATGGAAGCAAATACTGGTCTCTCTGCACTGGTTTAATTAGACATTTGATGATCTTCCTAGCATTTTCATGAAAATCTTACAGGAGAAGGAGAAGCATAAAGCCTAAAAGCAATGAGCACTGGCTACATCATCTATGGAGTCAAGTGCAAAATGAAAATGCGAGACCCCTTGTTGGAAAAGTATTAAGCATTTCAGGACCATGCCAGTAGAGCATCAGACCAAGGCCAGGCCAGAGCCCTTGTGAGCTGCTGCCCTGTGTGGATGCACGAATCTTGAGGCCTCGAGGCCATCCGGCAAGGCACACACCATGCTGGCATTCAGGTGGTGACACCATATGTTGCTCGACAAGTACAAGCATGGGTCCCTTGGCAATGAGTGTTCTAGAACAGGTTGATTCACTGTGAAGGTCTCGGGGTCTCAAGATACTTGGCACAGAGGTGCCAGTCCCAGTGACAGCTAGCCCTGGAGCCCTGGCTGATGGCCAACTGACAGGAGAAGGGTTGGCACTCACTGCTTTTGAGACCTACAGGAAATGTAATCGATTTTCTTCCTCCTTGGTTTTTCCCATTTCATTTTCTTAATTATTACTTGAAGACAGAAAGTGACCCATTGACTTAATTTTTTTTACAAAAACCCCTCTAGGAGACATAAGACTTTTATTCTGGACCACGTGAGGTGGGTGTGTCTCCACCTAATTAGAGGAATGTGGTAATTTCTCCCCAAATCCAACTTCGCTTAATGTATAAACTAACGGCAGTCCTAACCTTGGGAAAACCGGTGACATTTAAAGGCATATGTTTATTTTAGCTCTCCCTGTTTCCATCTTCTTTTAACTGTCCTTCTAGTGACTGCTAAGTAATAGAAAATCACTCTTGGAAAAAGCATCCCATGTGGTCATATTTTTCAGTATTTTAAAGCTACCGGAGACAAACGGTATAGACAGCAAATATCCTAGATCATTGTTCTGTCCCTATTGTCTTCATTTTCCCATCTTCTTTCAATTTCTCTGATCCTTTATTTTCTTCTACTTCATCTTTTTATTTACTTACATCCAATATAAATGTAATGTCTGATTACAAAGTGCCTCATGCTGCCACCACAAAATTGATTTTACAGTAGACCAATCTTGTTTACGTTCTACTTACAGATGCTTAATTATTCTCTTTGGGAAGAATTTTGAAAAAGCAGCACCAGTATCATTATTATAGTGATACTTAACGGTCATTTATCTTGTTTCTCTTAGGAACGGAATTGAATCTAGAACCAAAATGGACCCCAGAGATGATTCAGCATAAACACCTAATTTTACAGATTAGAAGCAACTTCAGAGATAGACTTGCCCAAGGAGAGCTCAGGGCAAGTGGGGAGCAGGTGAGGAGCAGGATTGGCAGATCGAACCAGTAAACCACAGTGTGGGACTGAACAGAAGAAGCACAGAGAGCCTGTTGCATAGCAGCATGTGTCCAAGGAAAGAAATGAAAGAAAAGACATGAAATGCTAGAAATCCAGGTTCTGGTAAAGGCTTTCCTATGGACTAATATATTAATTAATTAATTAATTGTCTATATTGTAATAAAGACAACACACTGATTAAATTATTTAAACTTTCTCCCTTCTATTTCATCATCTACAAAATATACTTGACGCTTGAACAGCATGGGTTTGAACTGCATGGGTCTGCTTACATGCAGATGTTGTTTAGATAAAACTTACACTGAGTGGGCCTGCCTCTTCCACCTCTGCCATTCCCAAGAGACCAAGACCAACCCCACCCCTTCCTCCTTCTCCTCGGCCTACTCAACGTGAAGACGATGAAGATGAAGACCTTCAAGATTATTCACTTCCGCTTAATGAGTAGTAATCCTGTTTTCTCTCCCTTATGATTTTCTTAATAATATTTTCTTTTCTCTAATTTGCTTTATAGTAAGAATACAGTATATAATACATGTAACATATGGAATATGTATTAATCAGCTGTTTATGTTATTGGTAAGGCTTCTGGTCAACAGTAGGCTATCTTTAGTTACATTTTGGGGGAGTTAAAAGTTATACACAGATTTTAACTGTGCAGGAGATCGTTGCCCTAATCTCTGCATTGCTTACGGGTCAACTATAAAATAATATTGATTTGACTGAAAACAGTTCCAGGAACAATATACTTAATACATATGCTATAACAATTTTTATTAATTAAATTACTTACTATTACTTTGGCCAGACTTTTGGAAAGTTAAAAAAAAATGCTGTGTTTAAGTTTATTCTTTTTAGATGAGTCTGAAGATGATATTTTTATGTAATGCTGTGGCCTTGAAACTTTTTGTATTTTGTGCTCAAGGCCAAGTTGTGATACAGGATAGTCCTGGAATTGTCTCCGCACAGGACCCTTAAGGGTGTTCTTTAGGAATAAAGCACGTATTTTACAACATAACCAGGGACGTTATCTTCAAAGCAACCTTTAATTATCATCATTTCACTTCTACCCCTAATGAAACAGATTCAGGTTCAACATTTATTGACTGCCATTTATAATGATCTGTGTTTGATATATTAGATTGAACTATTTGAAACTGCTTTTGTTGGTGGGTCAGAAATAGTTGAATATTGGCAATTTCTTATGGTTCAACTGAATTATTTAACATATGTTATCTCTCTTTTCTTTTACAGTTATTCTATGAGATAGATTATATAGTTCCCATTTTGCAGATGAAGAAATCAAAGCTTGGCGAAATTAAGTTGACGTGCCTAAGGTCCCACTAAGTAGATTATAGATACATTATAGATAGAAACCTAAGATCTATGGCTTCCAAGTAGAATGGTGTTTTTGCATACCACAAAACATTCATTTTAAAAACAGGAATGCATCAATGTGATTTAAAAAAACAAAAAGCAGGGTTTGTGAAGATGCAATGGGTTGAGAAGCCCTAAGTGGCTTTGAAGAAGTCGAGGAGAAAAATGATACAAAGTGACAATTACCTACAAAAACATATCAATCCCCTCCTCCTGAAGGCACTGGAACCCTAGCTTCAATAACGTATGTGTCCTGGGCAGACAGGAAAGGGGGCGAGCAACAGTGACTAGGTAACTTGAGGATACCTAGAAAGCAGCAAGTGATTATCATTGGAGTAAGTCAGGTAGAATAACCACACTGAGTGGAGAGAAGAGGGGATGGGGCTGGTGCAGTCAAGAGCATTTTCCTGTCTATTTGCTAAACTCACACACAGTGTAGCTCTTGAAAAGCTGAGGCTGAACACAGAAGCAAGGGAACAGAAAGCAACTGTTAATCGTTGAATGGATTCTGCAAACTGATTTTGTCCCAGAGTAGTCAGTGGCTTTTTGTAACCTGTCTACTGAATGACTAATATATAGGTTGTGCATTCGTCTCTGTTAATTAAAATTCTTAGTGTAATTGTAGTAAAAATGCTTGTCCCGTAAATATTCCCAGAAGTGCTGAGGAGAATATGCCATCCAGGAGAATATTCCATGAATCTGTGAGGGGGGTAGTTCCTAAAAACGGTATGGATCATTCTATTATACAAACATCTCATTGCCTAACTCATGATATTATACAAACGTCGCATACCTAAACTCTGGCAAAAATCAGTCTCAGGCAAAATAAATGAACTAAGGAAAGTTGGTCTTCAGACAGTTATACATATATCTTTTCTATGTGTCATCTCCAGTTCTCTCTACAGTGATTTACTGAGCACTAATCACATAGTAGAAAATATTGACCAAAGTAATAGTGAAACTGCCTTCATAAAATTAATAAAAGGCCACAAGGCTAGAATTGTAATGGGAGCCCCAAATTTTGTTAAGACATAGGCGTAGCTAAATCATAAGATGTTTGTCATACTTATTTTCTTTTCTCTTTGACCTTTTCTCCCCCCCATGCATATCCTAGCCCCCAGCACTGCCTGCAAGATTAATGAACTTGCTTTTCTCTTGAAGAACATTGGGCTGCAGGTCAAGCCGACCTCCTAGTTGGTATCTTGAAGTTTAATCTCTATCCTATAGAAAACATAAACCTAAGACTGGTGTTTGACATATTTTTTCAACTGGGCCAGTGACTCATGACCCCCACCAGGAACTGACTCAGGGCCAAAGAGAATCTTGACACCTCTGTGATTGCATCCCCAACCAATAAGCAGTCCTGGTGGCAACTGCAGGTTCTTAGGTGTTCATGTAATAGAAATTGACATGAGGCCAAACAGGTTCCCAGATGGGGCTTTATTGGGGGCTTATATCTGGATACAAGGGAGAAGGCACAGGACGAAGAGTTTTCCGGCTAGCTCCCCTCAGGAGCCACTGGGGGCCTTTTATTGGGCTGGTTTGCTGAGTCACTGTATGAAGAGGGTGGAGTCTGGACAGTGCAGGCACAGCTGTCAATCATGCTTCTCTATACATTGCATAATCAAAAAATGGCCAATAAACCCCTCCCTGGGCAAAGGTTTTAGTATGGTAACGAAGCAAAGGTTATGATCGGTTGTTTGTTCTCTGGGTCTAGTGTGCATGTGGGTGTAGGCACCGACTGCTTAAGGTAAGATGTGTAGCAAAATGCTGTTCATCTCAGGTTCCCCGTGGAGCTGAGCTGGGTGGTGCTGGACTTGCTGTTAGCAGGTATGGAGAAATACATCAGTGGAGATGGGGCCGAGTCCTGTCCCTGCTCTGGCTCAGTCCCAGTTCCCTAACCCCTTGCTTGCCAAATTACCCTTACAAATCCTAGCCTCCAAATTGTCAGACAGGCAGATTTGAAAACTATCCCCCATCCTCCCTCTTGGCTGCCTCGCAATTATTAAACTCTCTACTGCAAGGACTGCTGTCTCAGTGTATTGGCTTTTCTGTGCAGCGGGCATGAAAACCCAGGAAGCTGTAACAACAGAGGGAGATACTAAGAAAAACTCTTCTTTACCCTGGTACCCACAGCTCCTTTCTTGTCTCTCTCATTAAACAAGAAGAAATGAATGTATATTGATAGTGTGGGGTCTCTATGTGTCCTACTCTAAAGGCAGACTCAGAGTGCTTGGGGCCGGGCTCGGTGGCTCAGCCTGTAATCCCAGCACTTTGCGAGGCCAAGGCAAGTGGATTGCATGAGCCCGTCAGTTTCAGACCAGCCTGGGCAACTTGACAAGACCTCGTCTCTACAATAAGTTAAAAATTAGCTGGGTGTGGTAGTGCGCACCTGTAGTTCCAGCTACTTGGAAGGCTGAGGCGGAAGGATCGATGGAGCTCAGCAGGTCGATGCTGGGGTGGCCGTGAGCATGCCACTGTACACTAGTCTGGGTGACAGAGTGAGTCTCCAACTCAAAAAAAAAAAAAAGAACACTTGGGTCCTGGGAGCTAGTGGGGCGGTGTGAGGGCAGATAGAAGCGATGCTCAAACCTAGTTCTTATCAAAGGGTTCTGGATGGGCTCCAGGGGATCCACAGAGACCTTGAATTTTATGTAAAATTGTGTATCTGTGTGTCTATTTCTGCACATGCACATATAAGTGTTTTTCTAAGATCAATTGCTTTCATCAGAACTGTAAGAGGACCAGTACCTTAAAAAGTGTTTTAAATCCCAAAAAATAGTGCTGGAGTTTCAGCTCCTGTGGGAAGGGGTGAGGATCTGGGAACTCCATTATGACCTGGTGGTCCTTCCTGGCACTTGAGTCCCAGCAGCCCATGGTCTGCCTACTCAAAACAAGGCTGAGTCTACTGGTTTTCTCGAGCATGGGGAGGCTGCTGGTGGAAGTGATGCCACTGACTTTGCTCTGCCTGAAACACGGGACTTGTGCCCTCCTTACGGCAAATCTCAGCTTTATTGCAACAAAAACTCCTGCATGGGAAATTACTATCACTTCACTCAGGGCATGCCAAATATCCAAAAAAGAAGGGCATTTTCCAAAGCCAGCTGGCCAAGTCCCTCCTCGCCCCCCTCTCAGCCCGTTAGGCTAACCTCAAATTTACAAAATTACCCACACAGAGCAGGAAATGCAAATGTTAAAGTGCTCATAATGTTAGGCCACATTTTTCATGTGATTCACATTAAAGCATCTTATGTGAAAGTTGAACAAGCATTGGAAAAGCTATGCTAATTACACACAATGTAAACGAATTTAAAAGTTGCAGACATTTCGAATACCTTGGCTTCTATAGGCCAAGTGTAAGACTTCACCAGAATTGTTTGTTGTTGGTGGCTTTTTTAAAATGTTACTTTAACTTTGTGTCATTTATTTGTATGAAATAAAGTGGCAAGGCAGAAGAAAGGGGGAAAAAAATGACAGGAAACAGCTATCCACCTACGCACCAAAATACCAGTTATGCTGCCATCTAAAAACAATATAGTCTGTTTAGCAAGCTCCCTGATTCCAGAAACAGCCATGTAACTCTAGACAATAATGAAATTACATCCTGCATATAATCGGAGACATCCCCCATAGCATCTAATGACTTTTTTTTTTTGCCTTTTTCTTTCCTGAACTCTCCCAGGAGCTATTGGTCCTCAGAAAGGAACCATGAGTTTCAGAGATGATGATGGTGGTGGTGGGCACAGACGTGGTAATATAACTTACCAGGCCCTCAACTTCAGCTGCCATAAATTTGGGGGGTGGGATAAGAGTGCTTGACCACTTATCAGAGAGATGAGAAAGTGGGCCCTTCTCCGGAGGAAACCCAATGGCTGTCAGGATAAATGATTCATGCAAATAGTTCAGCCCTTTCTCTAGTGATAGTAGCTGGGCTCACTCACAATTTGTCAAGACATCAGTCATATCTAAGCTTCTTAAGAGGAAAGATTTAAGCTGCTTTTGGAATCGCACAAGTGCATTCAATTTTATAAACCTTTAAATGGTGAATGTCTTTGACTTTTTTTTTAAAGGTAAATGTAACTATTCACAATAATTATACTGAGATCAAGTTTGAAAAGGGTTGCTTACAAAGATCACCTGAGAAAGTAGAATGTATTATTAGGAATTGAAAGCTGGGGGTGACTTTGAAACCTGCAAGATTTTTCCTGCTGCTCTGTTAGGGTTTGCCCTGAAGTCATAGTTCTGAGAGTGGCAAATATAACAAGGTTTCCATAAAATCCTGGGTTCCAGTCACCTATGGGGTTGCCACATTCTGTAATCCTAGAATCCAAACTCCCAAATGAATACAATCAACACTGTGTAACTTGAGGAATACAATCAAACAGACGTGCTCACTGCAAGAGTAAGTCTGAAAGTCAAACATCCACATTGAGATAATACAGCTCTCAAAGGGATCAAATGACACCAGAGACAAATGTATCAAGTTGTTGTGGCAACTGATCCGAAGTGTGGTCCAGCTGTTCCCAGTCTGTTTTCCCAACATCAGAGGCTGTTCACTCAAGGCAAACCATAAAAATACCTCCTTGCTCATAAAAAAAGACGTTCCCTGTCTCGTATGCCAGATTGCTCATCTCCTCGGGCCATAGTCTGCCTTTCTGCACTTGTTCTTGTCTTCTCGTCAGAGTGGAGTTTTGGGAGAATCCTGCCAACATTTACACTTGGGTTCCCTAATTCGACAGAAAGGCAGGTCACCTCGGGAGGGCAGGGGAGCATGTGACTCGCCCACCACAGCCACACACAAACTCAATTACCATCTTCCTGCCCTCTTCTCTGGCCCAGGTGTTTATACTCAGCCTGTCTGGCTGGGCAAATGCTTTCAAGGTGCATTCAAAATGGGAGCCAACCTATTTCCTTTTTTATTACTTTTCAAAACTTTTTTATTTTAAAGATGTGGGGTGCAAGTCAAGATTGAGTACATAGGAAGTTTATGAACAGGGGAAGTTTGGGCCTCCCATTGGACTCACTTCACCTGGTTTGGGATCAGGTGCCCTTATTGATGTTCTGTGTCTCCCTCCCCCCCTTCCCCTTCCCGCTGTGTCCTGCTACTGCCAATCCCTTTCTTGTATTATGATAAATGTTCAGGGTCCACTTATGAGTGAGAACATGTGGCACTCAGCTCTTTGCTTCTGTGATAGAACATTGAGTATGGTAGACTCTAAATCCATTCAAGTTGCTGCAAAGTCCATAATTTTGTCCTACTTTATGGCTGCATAATATTCCACTGTGTACATGTACCACATTATTTTATCCAGTCCACTTTCGATGGGCAGCACGCCAACCTATTTCTTTCACTTCTTCTATTAAACTGATGATGAAAGATACCTATTAGAAAGAACGAGTGAGGGGAATAGCATAGTGAAAAGAGCGTGGACTCTGCTGTGAACAGACCTCATTTAGATCCTGGGCCGCCATCACCAGCTGTGAGGACTTGGATGAGACGTGTGTTTCCTGAAGCTCACCTACCTCCTCCGAGGAAGACGGTGTTCATGATATTTGTCTTGTTAGGGCAGTATGTCTCAGAATTTAATGTGCATATAAACCACTTGTGGGAACCTTACTAAAATGCAGATTTCCACTCAGTAGATCCATCTAGGCTGGGCCCAGAGTCTTTCTAGTAATTCCAAGACACTGCCGATGCTGCTGGTCTGGACCACCCTTTACTACCAGGGTGCCAGGGTAGCAGCATCTTTCAAGGATTTATCTTTTTTTTTAGAAACAGGGTCTCGCTCTGTCACCCAGGCTGGAGTGCAGTGGCACAAGCACAGCTGACTGCAGCCTTGAATTCCTGGGATCAAGTGACCCTTCGACCTCAGCCTTCCGAGTAGAACTGGGACTACAGGTGTAAGCCACAGCGCCTGTCCTGATTTCACTTTATATAAAGAAGCAACAATATTTGGCACAGCAAAGGCTTTCAGTTAATGTTAGTTCTTACCCGTATTTTCATCATCCTCACACACAATATATTACACAAAACCCTAACATACATGTAAGAATCCTCTGAGGATTTGCATTTTGAGACAGCAAAATAGAATTCCAATGACATAAAATCTCCCCTCACTCTTTTCTTCTAAAACAGAAAGAGAAATGGAAAGGTAAGATGACTGGAGTGGTTGAGAACATTGGAAAGTCCTCTCTAGAAGGTGGTGGTGCTTTTGACAGTGGCATCTTTTTGGATAAAAATACTTAGAGCTTGATGAAAGCAACTGAAGACATGGGAACAGTAGAGACATCTTCCATTTAGCTTTTAAAAATTCTTAGTAACACAGTTGACAGCTTTTTCATCGTTCTTGCCAAGGATGAAAATTATTCAGAGAAAATAAATATATTTTTTCATCTCAAGGTGTTATGTATAAAAGTCAAGAATATATATGGAAGAAAAACAGCAACGTCCGAAAAACACCATGACATGACTGTGTTACATGGACTATTTTTAAAGATTCGACAATATCCTAAACATGAAGACATATGACTTTCATAATAATAATGAATAATTATAAACAAAGCTTATTAAACACTTGGGACTACAAGTGCTATGCTAAGTACTTTCCATGCAGTGTCTCGTTTTTCCTCACAATGACACTGGGAGTGGGCACTCTTATGACACCTAAAACCCACTCCTGTCTGGGACCCTTTGACCCAGCTGTTCCCTCTGCCTGGAGCATAATTGCCCAGGGTCTGCTAAGCTAACTCCCTCACCTCTGTTACATCTTTGCTCAAGTCTCATCTTCTAAAAGATCACTCGATAACACTTCAGTCTGTCTTCTTCCCTCTAGCACTTCCTGTATCCCAACTTTTGACCTTCGAATATACTATATGATTTACTTATCACATCTACTGTGTATTGTCTTTCTACTCAGGAATGTTAACTCCTCAGGGCAGGGGTTTTTGTCTGTCTTGATCACTGATCCATCCCAAGCACCTAGAACAGTGCCTGACACAGAGTAGGTGCTCAATAAATATTTTTTCAATGAATGAACACCTATTTTACAGATGCAAAAGCTGAGATTCAGTGTAGTTAAATGACTTGTCCAAGACAGATCAGTGTCAGAGCCAGAATCCAAAACCAGATAGTCAGACTTCAGACTGCAATACTTGTTTAACAGAGGAATAAAAAAAGTGAGGGTCAGACCCTTAATTTCCCATGAGGTTTCAGGATGGATAGATTTATCCAGGCAGCACCTTTGACCTGGGTTCCAGGGTGACTGAGACAAGGACATTTCGGACCTGGAACAATGAAAGAAGGGGTGTTAAGGGGATTTCAAGCCTAGTAAGTCGCTAAAAGCAGCCCTTTTAGTATCCACACACTTAACAGATGCCCTTGCTATAGTGTCTACGACGTACTTGGGAAGCGTTAATGAATGACTAGTGTTATTAGCCATGTGCAAGGTCCTAGACCAGAGTTCTGCGAATTTCCCTTCCTAGGCAAGGAGACACCTATGGACAGAGAAGAAGTGGCTCTAACTCCCTTTCAGAGTTTTAAACCTTCGTGTTTTCTATGGCCCTCCAGCCCTGCTCTTCACCTTCAAGTAAGATGCAGAAAGACGCAACTTTGCTTATCCCATGGCTTTGACTACTTGCTGGCCCAACATCTAGGTCTGCGTAAAATGCTGTCCTCTTCTGGGGAGTACAGCCCAGGCCTGCCTAGAAAGGATCACTGCGATTTCTTAAGGCCACTGTGTGTGAACCAGAAGAAGTCAACCCGCTCTTGAGGCAGGATCTTTCTGCTTTGGCTAGCTAGACCTTTGGGGAACTACTTGGGCAGGAATCTGGAGGGAGAAACAGAGGCAAAAGGACTGGAATGTTTGGCAGGGAGTGTGGAGAAGGGGGATCATACGGAACACCGTCCACTGACCAAGGGGGTCACTAGGAGGGGAGTAGGTCATGGGACGCCATGTTTATATCTAGAACAGAGGTCCGAGGGAGCTGGAGGAAACAGAGCTCAAGCTGTCACTCCCTGGACTGCGCAGCTGTTGGATTGTATTACAGGGAACCTAGAGGCAATGCCAGATTGAGCCTTCTTTGGGGTTTTCAAGTCCAAAGTGTGTGTGTGTGCACTCTGAAATGAGGAAAAAGAACTCAACAACAGACACATGAGATGCCCCTTTGGGGGTGACTGAGGTAGAGGGAGTCACGAATGGAGACTCGGCAGGCTTCCAGAGCGAGGCAGAGAGGAAAGTTATGAGCTTGAATCAATAGTAAGAGGCCTGCTGCCTGGGTCTTAGGTATTATTACACCTAATCTACGAGGTCACTGAGGCTCAGTGAGTGGCCAGCTACCCCAAGGTCACACAGACTGCAGGTGTGGAGACTTGAACTCAAGTATGTTATACAGTAAAACCCAAGCACTGGGACATTTCTGTAAGGAATTGAGCATAGAGCTCGCCCTCCCCACTAAAATGCTCAACTACAACAAAATATATACATATGCACATATGGCATGTGCATATATGTGTGTATGCCATATATGCATATGTATATATTTTGTTTATATGCATATATAGTCTTTTGCATATTTATATGCATATCTAGTCTTTTCTTTCTTAAAACAAAGAACTTTTGATTCTTTAAGAAGGAAAGTTCTCTCTGAGAAAGTTGTCTCTTCTCCTCTGTCCCTTTTCTTCTCAATTTTGTGCTGCCAAGCTCCACATGTCACTCACGGTTCCCTTCCCTCCCAATCCCTTCCTTTTCAAATCCCCTGCAGCAGACATTTGTCTAGGCATCGTTTCCTCGGGGCCCAGGGTAATTTTTTTCGGTTCGTAGCTCTCACTCCCTCAGCCAGGAGCACCTCTCCCTTTCTACCTCTCCTCCGGAAGAGAGTCAGGATAGCTTGTAGAAGTGGTTACCACACAGAGAGTTTCCTTGCTCATGAAGTTTCCCGTGGGGAGGGATCTTGTTTCTTTTTGCTCCTTTGCCCATCCATAATATCTAGCACAGTGCCTACACACAGTAGGTGATCAATGAATGAATTAATAAATAAAACACAACAGGGTTACCCCAGAGAACCACCAAGTTTACTTTGGCTAAAAAAGTTAAACTTAAAAAAAAAAAAAAATCTTCAAAGTGCAATAAAAAAACCTTGATCATAGAATATGTGCTAAACATCTCGATATTCTACAGTGAGACACCTTCATAAACATAGAGAGGTTGTGAGGGATCACAGAAAGACAGGGATTCATATTGCGTGAGGGCTCAACAGAGTGTAGGCATTGGCCCCAGTGCTCTTCATGTATCACCTTAAAGTCTCCATGAGAGTTTTGTAAGGTGGGCATTAACCCAACTTTTATAGATGGGAAAATTGAGTTTTCCCAAGGTCACAAATCTAGTAAAGGTCAGAGGGATTCTGTCCAGACTTGTTTGATTTCAAAGACCTTGTTGTTTCTACTAAACCATAATGTACAGTCCTCTAGGTAATTTGCTTCCAAAATAGTGTTTTAAGTAAGTTTTAACACTCCTGTGAATAACTTTACTTCGCTAAATCTTTTTTCCAACCTTTTTTCTAATAGAGTTCACATTTTATTGGCATTTTTTTCTAAAATTGGTTAAAATGGGTTATCTATGTGATGAATTTCTTTAGCTTTTCTTTTTAAGCAGAATCTTTGCTTAACAAGTCATTCTAATGTCCCATTACCCCTGGAAATGTTCATGAATTTCCAATAGATGCTATTATCAGAGTCATTTTGCTCACATTTACTTATATTGTTGGAAAATTCATAGTTGCTCTTGCAATAACTTTTTTAAAATGTTCACTTTAATGCTTTTAAATGTAGCTAAAAATCTAAATTATCAAATTGACTCCTAAAATCGATCTCTTTAAACCAATAGCTGTAGTATATCCCCCATATTTTGTTTTTCTGCAACAGTAGAAGTGAAGGATGATGTATATAAGTGTGAACTAAGACCAAAGAGAGAAAAGTGCTGACTTTTATAGAAGAGAAAAACATATTGAAAATTAGATGGCTGGAAGCTATGACTTTCACTACAAGGGGCAGGAATTTTCTAAAGGCCAATTCCCAGGACAATTTTTCTTACATCTTGTCCCCCATCCAGATGTCAGCAAAGAAGCTACCGAAGAAAGTTTTATGCCAGCAACTACAGTGATGGATGTGTTCTTAGAAATCAGATCTGGGCAGTCATCTTCCATGGCAGTGGCTCTTCAGCCCCAAAGTGCATCATAGTCACCTTGAGGGCTTGTTAAACAGATTGTTGGGTCCTGGTCCCACAGCTGCTGACTCAGCTGGTTTGGGATGGAGCCTGAAAATCTGCATTTCTCACACGTTCTGGGTGACACTGAAGTTGCCGATGCAGAAACCACACCTTAAGTGTGCTTCCAAGGAGTTTAGGCACCCAGGGGTGATTGCACTGACCCAGAGCTAGAGTAGCTCAGACTCACCTGATGAGCTGCTTACAACACTCACGTCTGGGCCATACAGTCAGAGGGTTTTTGTTTTTGGGTTTTTTTTAAACTTCTGTTCTTTTGGTCTCTGGTGGAGGTTTGTTTTTATTCTTTTGGTCTCCAGGGGGGGTCTTGGGATTGGGAACACCTGGGTTTGGCTAACTTGATAAATATTACAAATGAATTTCATATTTTTTGAAAATAAAAATTTTAATTTGTCTTATAAAATAATTTTAGAGAAAAAATGCAAACAGTAGGATTTCAGGTTAAATATGGTGGTTTAAATACAGGCATTTACTAAAGCTCCTCCCATACCAGTACCACTAAAACAACAGTAACAGACCCCCGGGGGGGGGGGGGGGGGGGGGGGGGGGGGGGGGGGGGGGGGGGGGGGGGGGGGGGGGGGGG
>CAUYQG010203614.1:0-46297 GCA_963574415.1 Tarsius wallacei | reverse complement strand
TTCAAGGTTAGGTTACAAATGTTGATTATGCAGGTACCCATACGACATTCACCATTTAAGGAAACAAATGTTCATCTTTCTTCTGTTTCTAAATGTGAGAGAGCGTTGAGGTGATTTTTCATTTATAACAAAATTGGCTTGAACAGTACAAGTCCCCGGCAGGAAATCTTGATTAGCTAATTACATTTATTCCTGTTGTGCCAATTTATAGTAAAGCTATAGATACCACTGATGGTTTTATAGGGAGGCACAGATGTGTTCTGATCGTTCAGCAAAATTACTTGGCTGTGAATTAAAACATGATGGCATTTCTAATGAGATTTTCTTTAAAACATTATCTTCAAAAATATGTGTGCGTATAATTATCTTTAAAACATTATCTTCAAAAATATGTGCGCGTATAATTGTTGATGAGATGTGCCCCTCCCTTTCCTGGCAGTTTCCCTCAACGGCCAATCCCACCCACCCCCTGCCCCCGGCAGTTTCCCACTACTGCCAATCGCTTTCTTATAGTATTATGAAAATTGTTCAAGGTCCACTTGTGAGTGAGAACATATGGTACTCTGTCGTTTCTGTGATAGATCATTGAGTATGATGGACTCGAAATCCATCCAAGTTGCTGCAAAGTCCATATGTTTGTCCTTTTTAATGGTTGCATAATATTCCATTGTGTATGTGTACCACATTTTTTTTTTATCCAGTCTGGCTTCCATGGGCAGCATGGTCGGTTCCATGTTTTTGCTATTGTGAATAGAGCTGCAACAAACATACGTGTGCAGGTATCTTTTTTGTAGAATGATTTGAGTGCCTCCCTATAAAACCATCAGTGGTATCTATAGCTTTGCTATAAATTGGCACAGCAGGAACAATCGTAATTAGCTAATCAAGATTTCCTGCCGGGGACTTGTGCTGTCCAAGTCAATTTTGTTATAAATGAAAAATCACCTCAATTTTCTCTCACATTTAGAAACAGAAGACGAACATTTGTTTCCTTAAATGGTGAATGTCGTATGTCACAGAGAAGTAAGACAGCCCTAGTACTAGTGAAAATGAGTTGCACCTGCCCAGAGCCCCTCCACCTGAGAGTATCTCACCATCCGGGAGGACGGCACTGGGAGTGCTTTTTCTGCTTCTCTGTCATTCAGCATTGCTGTTACTTCATTTATTTGTGTGTGGTGTGTTTAGAAAGGGACCACAGGAGGGGCCCAAGCTGCCTACCTCTGTAAACAAAGCAGAGGTCCCCTGTGAGCTTCTTCAGATGCTTCTGTTGGCATACACAACAGCCAGTGCCAGGGCAGCAATCAGATAAAACTGAGAGCAACACACACTCATCATCAGAGAAATGCAAATCAAAACCTCGTTGAGATACCACCTCACCCCAGTAGGAAAGGTCATGATTAATAAAACAAACAACAACAGATGCCAGCTAGGATCCAGAGAAAAAGGAGCGCTTCTACACTGTTGGTGAGAATGCAAACTAGTGCAACCTCTTTGGAAGACAGTGTGGCGATTTCTGAAAGAACTAGAAATTGACCTTCCCTATGACCCAGCAAGTCCCCTATTGGGAATATACCCGGAGGCACTCAAATCATTCTACAAAAAAGATACCTGCACACGTATGTTTGTTGCAGCTCTATTCACAATAGCAAAAACATGGAACCAACCACGTTGTCTATCGAAGCTGGACTGGATAAAAAAATGTGGTACATATACACAATGGAATATTATGCAGCCATAAAGAAAGACAAACATGGACTTTGCAGCAACTTGGATGGATTTGGAGTCGATCATATTCAGTGGTTTATCACAGAAACAAAGAACAGAGTACCATATGTTCTCACTCATAAGCAGACCTTGAACAATATAATACTATAAGAAAGGGATTGGTAGTAGTGGGAAACTGTCAGGGGAGGGAGGTGGAATTGGCAGTTGAGGAAACTGCTAAGGGAGGGAGGGGCATACCTCATCAACAAGGGTACCTGCATAATCAATGTATACCTAACCCTGAATTGTACCCCACATCTTTATAATAATAATAATAATAATAAAAAGATAATAAGGCTAAAGTTGGGATGGCTGCAAAACCAACTCTGCCTGCTTAGCCGTTTCCCCCAGGACCGTAGCAGCAACCAGGGAGCTGTCGCTCAAGCTGAGATATTAGCAGGTAAAACTCTTTGGAGTTATTAACATCTGATTTCTCCAATTCAGTGCAGTTCTCCTGCTAGGCTGAGGAGTAGAGGTAAACAGATACACCTCCGCAGATTTTCTTGAGTAGTTCCAGATAGTCTTTTCACAGGCTGCTTCTGGCTGGTATTTTCCTTTCTTAGTACTCTTGGAAACATATAAAGGATGGATAAGCTCATGGCACTGCTGTGTCTGACATTGTTCAATTCTGATAAATATATGAGTTTCTGGAAAACAATTCCATGAGGGAAGTGTCTAGATCTGTATAGGTCCAGCACTCAGTACAGTGCCTGACACATGGCAAGTGCTTTAAAGATATTCATTGAATAAACACAAGTGTTCTGGTTTCTCACGGGCTTTTTGTCAATCAGTGGTTCTACATCCAAGAGACTTCCTTTCTCTAGACACTGTGGAGAAGAACGAACTCCATTACATTATCTTTATTTTTCATTTTTTAAAAAAACATGCGGCAGATACTTTAAGGTCCTTTTGGACTTTTTAGTTCTCTAGCCAACTCTTCTTAGTATAGTCTTGCATTTTAATCGTGCTGTAGAGAAAAATGAGGTGAAAAAAAGAAGTTATCAGCAAACCTTGATGACTTACCAAGGACACAAAAGCAGGGTTCTAGCTGCTCTGAGGAACTCCTCATCCACGGCAAGGTTAGGACACCCTTGGTTGGAAGGGGCAGGGCAGAGACAGACAGGGACTGATGCTCCTCACTGAAGGGAGGGTTGCAAAGAAGACAAAATAGGGTTCATCTCTTCATGGAGCTTCAATGTCATCTCACCGTCTAAAGCGTATGCCAAGGGGTCACATGAGTGGGTAGTGGTTAGGGATTGGATGTTTTCCTTCAATTTCACTTCTTTATGCCTTCAAATTATCTATTCCAGGTGTTTGAAAGATCTCTGGGGGAGGGGGTGTGGGTGGGGAAGAAACTGGGTAAATGAGAGTGTTTGATTTGTATTTGGATCTCAGAAATTCAGGGAGTTGGTGGTGGGAAGGGGTCATATTCTTGGATCTGCTTTGGTGTGGCTGGGCTATGCTGAAAGTGAGAGAATATGCATATGGAATTATTTAAACATGAGATATAATTTAGCATCACAATTAGTTTATTTAAAGATAAATCTTATTTTTACAAAGTACTCCCCTATTCTTAATAGCAGGTCTAGGTTCCTATTGACTAGAGATACTTGGTGGTATCATCTTAAGTAAATTTTTAAAATTTGAACTCTTTTTACTAATGCTTATAAAACAAGGTAAAGGTTGTAGGGTTTTGAGGTGGGGATATTTAAACAAATTCCTTCTCCTTAAATTGTCAAAATAAGCCAAAGAAATTAGACATCTTCAGGAGTTAAGTTGTTAACGAAGAAAAAACAACCACAGCAAAGTAAACCAAGGGAAAGCAAAGGAAAGCAAACCTGAACCACACATCTCTTAAGACACACGTTGTGGAATAGAATTCCAGAGGGTAAAATGGCACCTTAAAAATTTTAAATTAATACTTAATTCCACTTTACACCAAGCTTGCCAAGTATCATTTATGCTATTGTTCAAACATCCAGTTCTGGGGAATTCACTATCTTTATTTTATCTAAAAATAGAACTGGCTGTGAGATCACATTTTATTCAATTAAAGAAAATTTGACTGTCTCCTTAGATTTTCCTCAAACATTTACCGCTGGGGTCATCAAATTTAATTATAATTTTATAGCTCTGTATCCTGCTGTTTTCACTAAAAATTATATTGTGAACATGTTCCTGTATCACGATATTCCTCAAATAATATGAATTGTAATGGCTGCAAAGGATTCTATACCATTATTTTAGCTGTTTCTCTCTTGTTGATCATTTAGGCTCTTTATAGTTTTAAAAGTGATAATGTTTATAGGCAAGGTATGGTGGCTTATGCTTATAATCCCAGTGCTTTGGGAGGCTGAGATGGGAGGAGGATCACTTGAAGCCAGGAGTTTGAGACCAGCCCAGGGAACATAGCAATACCCTGTCTTTTTTTTTTTTTTTTTTAATTAATTTACAGCAGCAAACTCAAAACTCTCTGATCTCTTCTCTCATTTCCTTAGACTATCTTAGATGTGAACCTACTGGGTCAAAGTGTATGAATATTTTAAAGGATTTTGGTAAGTAGTATGTTTTAGATCTTATTCCAGGGAATTATAGGTATTTGTGTATAGGGCTTTTATTAAGGAGATCCCTCAATACCCTTGAGAGTGAAGGATCCTGGGAAACTTTAGAGTTTGGAGGTCCCTTGAGAGTTGTCCCACACTGAGGCAAGGAGGCCGAGCCTTTGTGTCCTTGCATTGATCACTCACTGTATACATGTTGTCTCCAGGGAGAGGTCATGACCTTAGGAGAGGCATCTCCCTTTAGCCAAGGGCAGTTCCTGGAGGAGTCAAAGGCTAGCTGTCAGCAGCTTACACTTCCAGCAGCTAGAGGAATGAGTCCTTAGAACTGAAGGGGAGAAGGCTGGCAGTACATCTCAGCATCTAATTGTCACCCCTTGCACTTCTTGGACCCTCTTGTTTCTTATAGAAAATTCATCCTATATGAGAACAGCTTCTATAGAATTCTGGCTTGCTTCTTTTTCTAAAGAGGAACAAAAGGAAGTTTCATGGGACAAACAATAGGGTTCATTGATGCAGCTGTTCTCTTGGGACACAACTGAGCTCATCAAATCTTCCCCTTGGCGGACAGCTCTGCTCCAGGTGGCTTACCTGGTGGGTGACCCAAACCCTCATCCTTGAAGGATCTGAGCCCATGGTCATCATGCCCTTCTCAAGCCATAGCTATTGCTTTTATCCACTTACCATTACAATCGGTTACAAGAGATGTCCCAGAGGTCTTTCTGGAAGCCAAACATAGCCTTCTCAATACCCATTGTGTAACAACAGCTCAACCTTCTCCTGATCAATTACCACTGCCTTTTTCTGCACGTTGACCTCTTGACACAAGAAACATAAGGCACCTGGGCTACAGCTGTAGTTTAAAGCCTAATGGGATTCTTGTAGTGCCCCTGGTATATGTTTTTGTTCTTGAAACCAGAGTCTCTAGAGCTGCAGAGCCCAGTTATGGGAATGGAAGGCATAAATTCTCTGGGTAGGTCACTGGGTGGGATGGTAAACGGCACTATTCCTACTTCTACCTTGAGGCATGTAGTCTATATAAAGAGAATACAGTACCATAGAATGGTCACATATTGAGGGTGTACACTGCATCCTGGAGGATGGCAATCCATCCTTAAGCATCATCTCTAGTATGGTGCTTCAGCACTACCTTCAAAAGAGTGTTTTTTTCCCCTGTAAAATCAGCAGATTCCAGTTGGTACAGGAAATGGCAGAACCAGTGGATCCCAAGGTCATGTGCTCACTACTGTACCTCCTTTGTTCTAAAGTGAGTTTCTGGGTATAATGTGATATTATGTGGACTCCTGTGTTAGTGAATCGAACATCAGGGGTGTCCTCAGATAACGATGTTGGCCGAGGATCTACAGGCAAAAAGGGCAAACCTACATCCCAAGTATGTGTTGATTTTCTTGAAGAAGGATTGCTGGCCCTTCCAGGGAGAAAGAGATCCAGCATAACTTATATGCCATCACATAGCTGGTTGGACTCTTTGAAGAATGGTTCTATATTAGGGGCTTGGTAGTAACCTTTTTCCTGATAGTCTGGACTTTCAGCAGAAACTAGATCAGCCTTCTTGCAAGCTGGGCTCATGAACAGCCTCCATCCCTGCCACTGTGGTCACACCTGCCAGCACTGGAGTGGTTAAGGAGAAAATCTGACATCAATTGGCCAAGTCATTTTGTCTACTTGTCTGTAAAGTGCCTCTTCCATGGTGGGTGCTCTCTGGTGGGCATTAACTTGACATACAGAGATCTTCATGAAGCTCTTCACACTTCGTGCCCACCTCCGTAAGATTCTTACAAGATTCTCATAGTTTGAGACTTTACGTTTAGGTCTTTGATACATTTAGACTTGATCTTGTTACTGATCTTTTAATCTTTCTCCTTTCAGGCTACTAGCCAAGCAGCCAACCCATTCACTATTTTCCATGGGTTTATACATATTTTACTTTGAGCCATTTTCCACATAAAGTGGGTAGCCAGGTGCATCACCTGGGAAGTTCATTGGGAAGATGTCTCCTGACTGCTGTCTTTCAGGGCCATTCATGAGTGGGACTGAGAACACGAATTTTCTTTTATGGTTTGCATCCCTGTATCAAACTGACCCATCTGTGAGCAAAGCTTAGCTTTTTCCTCCTCTGTCAACTGTACATGTGGAGTCCTCATGCAGTCATAGATGGTGCAACAGTGAATAATGTGAAGATTTGGGTCACTAGCTCATATAACTTGTTTGTTTTATTCCTCCCCGTTTTATTGAGGTAGAATTGACAAATACAATTGTATTTATACAAACTATACAAGTATGATTTGATATATGTATATGTTGTGATGATTACCACAATCAAGTTGGTTAACACACCCATCACCTCACATAGTTGCCATTTTTGTTTTTGTGGTGAAAGCATAATGTCTGCTCTCACCAGATTTCAAGTACACGGTACAGTATTATTCACTGCAGCCACCATGCTAAACATTAGACCCTAAACTTATTTATCTTATAGCTAAAGGTTTGTACCCTTTGACCCACATCCTCCCATTTCCCCCGATCCCCAGCCCCTGGCAACCCCCATTCAATTGTCTGTGAGCTTCAATTTTTTAGATTCCACATGTAAGTGAGATAATACGGTATTTGTCTTTGTCTGTCTGGCTTATTTCACTTAGCCTAATGTCCTCCAGGTCCTGCTGTGTTGTCCCAGATGGCAGGGGTTTCTTTCTTTTTTTTGCGGCTGAATAATATTCCACTATATGTATACCACATTTTAAAAATTCATTTGTTGACAGACAACTGAATTGTTTCCATATCTTGGCTACTGTGAATAATACTTCAGTGAACATGGATGTGCAGCTATCTCTTTAAGATAGCAATTGTATTTCCTTTGGATATATACCTCAAAGTGGGATTGCTGGGTCATAGTCCTATTTTTAACTTCTTGAGGGAATGCCATGCTGTTTTCCATAATGGCTGAACACTCCCACCAAGAGTATACAAGATTTGCCTTTTCTGCACATCATTTCCAACACTTATTTCTTATCTCATTGAGAATAGCCATCCTAACAGGTGTTTGGTGATATCTCACTGTGGTTTTGACTTGTATTTCCCTGATGATTAGTGATGTTGAGCGCCTTACCTATTGGCCGTTTGTATGTCTTTGGAAAAACATTCATTCAGGTCTTTTGCCCATTTTTTAATTAGATTATTTGAGTGTGTGTCTGTGTTTTGCTGTTGAGTTGTATGAGTTCTTTATATATTTTGGAGACTAATCTCTTATTAGATATATGGTTTGCTGATATTTTCTCCCTTTCTATAGATTCCTTTTAATTTTTTTGATTGTTTTATGTGTTATACAGAAACTTTTTAGCTTGATGTAGTCCCACTTATTTATTTTTGCTTTGGTTTCCTGTGCTTTGGTGTCATATCTAAAAAGTCATTGTTAAGACCAATGTCAAGGAGATTTTCCCTTATGTTTTCTCATAGAAGTTTTATGGTTTAAGGTCTTTGTGTCTTTAATACATTTTGAGTTAATTTTTGCGAATGCTGTAAGATAGGGTTTCGATTTCATTCTTTTGCATATGGATATCCAGTTTTCTCAGCATCAGTTAAAAAAAAGACTCTTATTTTCCTGTTGCGTACTCTTGCTGCCCTTGTTGAATATTAGTTTACACTATATGTACGGACTTATTTCTAGGTTCTCAATTCTGTTTCATTGGTCTGTGTGTCTGTTTTTAATGCCCATGCCATACTGTTTTAATTACTATGGCTTTGCAATACAGTTGAAATCAGGACATATAATGTCTCAAAGTTTTTTTCCTTCTTTCTCAAGATTGCTTTGGCTATTTGGGGTCTTTTACAGTTCCATACAAATTTTAGGACTTTTTCCTATTCTTGTGAAGAATTCTATAGGCATTTTGATGGAAATTGCATTTAATGTATAGATTGTTTTGAGTAGTATGGTCATTTTGATAAAAAGTAATTTTTAAAATCCATGAACAGGGATATCTTTCCATTTATTTGTGTCTTATTCAATTTATTTATTTATTTAATTTTAGAGTTGTGGGTTACAAGTGAGGATTTACTGCATAAGTAGGTTGCATGCAGGTGAAGTTTGGACTTCTAGCTGCCTTTCTCTCTCCCTGATAATGGACCAGGTATCCAATGTGTTGCCTCGTGCCCTCTCTGTCCTCCTTCTGTCCTCGAGTAGTGTGCAGCCTTTGCCAATTCCATCCTCGTGTTAGTGTGACCACTGATCAGGGCCCACTTATGAGTGAGAACATGCAGTATTTTGTTCTTTGCTTATGTGATAGTTCACTTAGTATAATGGTCTCTGAATGCTTCCAAGTTGCTGCAAAGGCCATGATTTTGTTCTTCTTTATGACTGCATGATATTCCATCTTGTATACATACTATGTTTTCTTTATTCAGTCCACTTTTGATGGGCATCTGGGTTGGTTCCATGTTTTTGCTATAACAAAAACATGCTAATAAACATGTGTGTGCAGGTATTTTTTTGATAGAGCAATTTATGTTCCTCTGGGTATATTCCCAGAAGAGGGATTGCTGAATATGGAAGCCCATTTAGTTCTTTGAGAAATTGCCACATTGTTTTCCACAGAAGTTGAACAAGCCCTCAATTCTTCCAACAGTATAGAAGATTCCCCTTTTTCTCCACAGCCACACTAGCACCTGTTGTTTTTGACTTATTAATGATAACCATCCTTACTGGTGTTAGGTGGTATCTCATTGTAGTTTTGATTTGTATTTCTCTGATGATTAGTGAGACTGACCATTGTTTCATGTGTCAGCTGCTTGCTTGTATGTCATCCTTAGAGAAGTGTCTGTTTATATCGATTGTCCTTTTTTTAATGTTTTTTTTTTTTTTTCCCATTTCAAAGTATTTGAGTTTCTTGTAGATTCTGGATGCTAGGCCTTTGTCAGATGTATAGCTTGCAAATATTTTTTCCCATTCCATATGTTTTCTCTTTATTGTTTTGATGGTTTCTTTTGCTGTGCAAAAACGTTTCAGTTTGATAAGGTCCCACCTGTCTATCTCAACTGTTGTTGCAATTGCTTTTGAAGACTTGGCTGTGAATTCATTGCCTACTCCTGTGTTTCCTTGTGGAGGGTTTCCTTGTGTTTTCTTCTAAGATTCTTGTTGTTTGTTTGTGGTTTTACATTTAAATATTTGATCCATTTTGAGTTAGTTTTTGTATATGGTGATAAAGGGTTCAGTTCCATTCTTTTGCATGTGGCTACACAGTTTTTCCAGCACCACTTGCTAAATATGTTTTCCTTTCCCCAATGTTTGTTATTATAGATGGCTTTGTCAAATATAAGTTGGTTGAGGAACTGTGTTTTTATTTTCGAATTCTCTGTCCTGTTCCATTGGTCTATCTGTCTATTCCTGTACCAATACCATGCCATCTTGGTTACTGTAGCCTTGTAATAAAGTTTAATGTCTGGAAGTTGTGATGCTTCCAGCTTTGTTCCTTTTGCTGAGAATTGCTTTAGCTATTCATGCTCCTTTTTGCTTCCATATAAATTTCTGTATTGTCTTTTCTAGGTCTGTGAAAAATGATGTTGGCAATTTGATAGGGATTGCATTGAATCTGTAAATTACCTTGGGTAGGAGGAATATCTTGATGGTATTGATTCTTACAATTCATGAGCATGGGATGTTTTTCCATTTGTTTGTATCATCCTGGATTTCTTTCAGCAATGTTTTGTAGTTCTCATTGTAGAGGTCTTTCACTTCTTTGATTAGGTGGATGCCAAAGGGTTTTTGTGGCTATTGTGAATGGAATTATGTTTCTTATTTGGTTTTCAGCCTGCTTGTTGTTGGTGTATAGAAATGCAGCTGTCTTTTGTGTGTTGATTTTGTATCCTGAGACTTTATTAAAGTCAGTGGAAGGAGGTTTATGGTAGACTTCTGGGGGTTTTCTAGGTATTAGAATTATATCATCCATAAAGAGGAATAATTTAACTTCCTCTTTTCCTATTTGGATATCCTGATTTCCTTCTTCTGCCTGATTGCTCTAGCTAGGTCTTCCAGTACTAAGTTGAATAGGCAGAGTGAGAGTGGGCATCCTTGTCTTGTTTCAGTTCTTGAGGGGAATGCTTCCAGCTTCTGCTCATTAAGCATAATGTTGACTGCACGTTTGTCATAGATGACTCTTATTGTTTTGAGGACTGTTCCTTTGATGCCTAGGTGTTCAAGGGTTTTTTATCAAGAAGGGATGCTGGATTTTATCAAATACTTTTTTTTGTATCTACTGGGATAATCATGTGGTTCTTGGCTTTACACTTGTTAATGTGCTGAATTACGTTTATAGACTTGAGAATGTTGAACAAGCCCTGCATACTGAGAATGAAGCTCACCTGGCCATGATGGATGGTCCTTGAAATGTGTTGTTAGATATGATTTGCTAGAATCTTGTTGAGGATTTTTGCATCTATGTTCATTGGGGCGCTGGCCTGTAATTCTCATTACCTGTTGGGCCTTTGCCAATTTTGGGTATCAGGGTGTTATTAACTTCATAGAATGCGCTAGGGAGAATTCTTTCCTTCTCAATTGCCTGTAATACTTTCAATAGTATTGGTATCAGCTCTTCCTTTTATGTCTTTAGAATTCAGCTGAGAAACCATCTGGTCAAGGGCTTTTTATGGCAGGGAGGTTTCTTATAACTGAGTCAATTTCCTGCATTGTTACTGGTCTGTTTAGTGTTTTAGTTTCTTTTTGTTTTAACCTTGCCAGGAATTCCTCCATTTCCTCTCGATTTTCTAGTTTATTTGCATACAGATATTCATAATAATCTCTGTCAATCTTTTGTATTTCTTCAGGGTCAGTTGTGACATCACCCTTTTCATTTCTAATTGTTCTAATTGGCCCTTTACTCTTTTTTTTTTTTTTTAAGTTAATCTGGCCAGGGGTCTGTCAATCTTATTTATCCTTTCAGAGAACCAGCTTTGTGTCTTGTTGATACTTTCTATGATATTTTTGTCTTCTATTTCCTGTAATTGTGACTTTATTTTAGTAATCTGGATGTTTCTACTGAATACAGGATTTAATTGTTCTTGCTTTTCACCTTAGGTGTGATGTTAGGCTGTTTACTTGTAATCACTCTATTTTCTTGATATGTGCGTGTAATGTTATATACTTTTCTCTCAACACTGTTTTCATGGTATCCCAGAGGTTTTGATATGCTGTGTCTTTGTTTTCATTCGTTTCCAGAATTTTTTTATTTCTGTCTTGGTTTCTGTGTTGACCCAAAACGCATTCAGAAGAACAAGACCCCCTAAAACACACAAATATTATTTTCTATATATTTGTGTGTTTTAGGGGGTCTTACTGATGATGATATGTATTTGTAATCCATTGTGGTCTGAGATGATGTTTGGTGTTATTTCAACCTTTTGAGATTTGTTCATGCTTGATTTATGCTTAAGAATGTGATCAATCTTGGAATATGTTTCATGTGCTGATGAGTAGACTGTATACTCTGCGGTTTTGGGGTGGAGTGTTCTGTAGATGTCTGTTAGATCCAATTGGTCAAGTGTTGAATTGTTTCAGAGCTCCTTGTTGATTTTTTGCGTCTGTCTAAGGTTGTCTGTCTAGGGCTGTTAGCAAAGTATTAAATCTCTGATTATGATTGTATGGTTTGTCTATGTCCTCTCTTAGTTTATATATAAATTTTTCTGTAAATCCAGGTGTCCCTGTGTTGGGTGCACATATATTTAAGATGAATATTTTTTGCTGGTGGGTTGAGCCTTTTATCATTATGTAGTGTCCTCTGTGTCCTTTTCTACCTTTATTGGTTTGAAGTATGTTTTGTCTGATATAAGAATAGCCACCCCTCTCTTTTTTGTTTTCCATTTGCCTGGAAGATTTTTCTCCAGCCCTTTACTTTGAGCCTGTGGGTGTCCTTTGCAGTGAGATGGGCTTCCTGGTGGCAGTAGAATGTTGGATCATGTTTCTTTATACAGTTTTCTATTCTATGCCTTTTTAGTGGTGTATTAGGTCCATTCACATTCTAGTTAATTATTGATATATGAGAGTGTGTCTGTGTCATAATGTTCTTAAGAGATTCCTTTGTTTCCTCTTCCTCCTCCTCCTCCTCCTCTTCTTCTTCTCCTCCTCCTCTTCTCCTCCTCCTTCTTCTTCCTCTTCTCCTCTTCCTCCTTCTCCTCCTCCTCCTCCTCTTTCTTCTAGATTTTGAGGATGATCTGTATACTCTATTAACTCTGTGCTTTCCTGTGCTTTTGTGATGGGTAAAACCATTCTTTCATTTCTGTACCCAGAACTTTCTTAAGCATTTCCTGAAGGGCTGTTCTGGAGGTGGTATATTCTTTTAGGGATTGGATGTCTGGGAAAGATTTTAATTCTCCATTACTGATGAAACTTAGCTTGGTAGGATAGGAAATTCCTGACTGGAATTACTTATTTTTAAGAACATCAAAGATGAGGCCCAAGTCCCTTCTGGCTTGTAGGGTTTCTGCTGAGAAGCCTGCTGCAATTCTGATGGGTTTTCCCTAGTAGGTGGTCTGTCTTTTCTCTGTTTTTAGGATATTTTTCTTTCATGCTTACCTTGTGGAAATTGATTACTATGTGTCTTGAGGATGGTTTTCTCATATAATGCCTTGCAGGAGTTTTCTGAATCTATTGCATTTGAAGGGTTGCCTCTCTAGTGATATAGGGGAAATTTTCTTGGATGACCTCTTGGAAGGTTTGGTCCAGGGTGTTCTCAGTTTTCCTTTCTGTTTCTTGGGTGCCAATCAATTGTAGATTTAGTCTCTTTACATAATCCAACACCTATTGTAGACTTTGCTAATTCTTTTTGATTCTTTTCTTCTTGTTTTTGTCTAACTGTGTTAGTTCATTATTTTGGTCTTCAAGTCCCGAGATCCTTTCCTTTGCCTGGTTGATTCTGCTCCCTAGGTCCATCACTGTGCTTTGAAATTCTAGGAGGGAATTCTTTATTTCCAGAATTTCAAATTGGACATTTCTTATATTGGCCAGCTCAACTTTTATTTCCTGCACTGCTTTTGTTGTCTTTGCTTCCAACTTCTCATAGTTTTCCTTAGCTGTTTTAGCCATCCATTGTCTGAATTCTGTGCCTGTCTTCAAAGACACTTTGTTCTGAATTGATTCCATTGTTTGGGGACTAGGAAGTATTCTTGTAGGTGATGTCTCTTTAAGGCTTTGAGGATTGCCAGTTTTTTTTTGTTTTTGTTTTTGTTTTTGCTAATTCTTCCTCATCTGTGAATACCAACTCTTCTATTTTTATTAATATTTTTTAGTTTTGTTATTTTTTAGTTAGATATGATCTAGCTGCCCTAGGACCTTCTCTGTTGTGCAAAATAGTTTACACAGGGAGAGAGAGAGGGGCAGCAATTCCAGCTCCAGCATTCTTGCTAGGCAGTGCTCAGAACTCAAAGTGACTTTTCACTCCAAAGTTTTTCCTGTGACCAGGCTGACCAGATTGCTTTCTGACGCCCCAACTGGGTACTCTTTGTTGGGATTGAGAGGGAGGAAGGGCCTCCTGGCTGCTGCAGCAGTACTGCTGGAGTGACAGCACTGACTACAGCCCAGAAGTGTTCCCCCTGGGAAACAGGGCTGCCAGGTGCCTTTCACAATTTTCCCTCCTCAGCCTAAGGCCATGCTCAGAGATAAAAAGCAGCAGAATCCTGCTGTACTGGGTTCCACCCTTGGAGTGAGTGAGGCTGGCAGGCAATCCTTCCTAGTGTAGGGGCTGGCCACCAGATGCTGGCAGCAGGTACTGAGTGAATACAACTGGCAGGTGAATTTTCTCAGCCAGGGAGCTGGCTGCCAGGCACTGCTGGCAGGAAATATACTCTCAGAGATTGACTGGCAGTAGGTATTCAGAGCTCTGGTGGGTTTCCAGTTCCACATGGGTTTTGGCAGCATACTGCTGTGCCCTAACCAGGTCTTCTCTTACTTGGGACTAAAGACCTGTGTGAGGCTGGGGTGAGAATGGGTTCAGACCATGTCAGGAGCACTGACTCCCTCTCGCATACTAGGCAGGACTGCAAATCCTTTGTAAGTCTGTTGAGGGTGGACCTCCCGGCTCCAAAGTCAGTCACCCACTCATTTTCTTTCTTGCTCCCTATGTGTTCCAAGAGTCCTCTGTGGAATGTAGGGTGCATCCACCATCCAAGCCTACTGAAGCTGCTCTGGGTTACTGATGGATGGGATTGTCTTCCTTTTTCTGCACTGTGAGAAAGGTGCCAGTTGGCTACTCTCAGGTGGTCATCTTGCATCTCTATTCAAATTTTTTTATTAATGTCTTATAACTTTCACTGTACAGATCTTTTATCTCATTGGTTAAATTTATTTCTAAGTATTTTGTAATTTTTGATGCTATTATAAATGGGGTTGTTTTCTTTATTTCTTTTTCAGATAGTTTGTTCTTAGTGTATAGAAACATTACTGCTTTTTATGTTGATTTTGTATCCTGCAACTTTACTGAATTCATTTATTAATTCTAACAGATTTGTTGGCAGAGTACTTAAGGATACATATATGTATTATATATATGATTATATCATGTGCAAGCAGAGACAATTTTACTTTATCTTTTCCAATTTAAATGCCTTTTATTTCTTTTTCTTATCTAATTGCTTTGGCTAGAACTTCAGTATTATAATGAATATAATTAGTAATGGTAAGCATCTTTGCCTTGTGCTTGATCTTTCACTATTCAGTATGATGTAAACTGTGGGTTTGACATATATGGCTTTATTATGTTGACGTATATATTTTTTACACAATTTGTTGACAGTTTTATGATGAAACAACGTTGAATTGTGTTAAATATTTTTTCTGCATGTATTGAGATGATCACATGATTTTTATCCCTCATTATGTTAGTATGGTGTATCACATTTATTGATTTACATATGTTGAACTAGGCTTGCACCTCAAGGATTATCCCACTTGACCATTGTGTATAATCCTTTTAGTGTACTATTGAATTTGGTTTGCTAGTGTTGAGAATTTTTGCATCTATGTTCATTAGGAAGATTGACTTATAATTTTATTTTCTTGTAGCATCTTTGGCTGGCTTTGGTATCAGGGTAACACTGGCCTCATAAAATGAGTTTGGAAGTGTTCCCATCTCTTCAGTTTTTTGGAAGAATTTGAGAAACATTGGTGTTAATTTTTTAAATGTTTGGTAGAGTTTGCCAGTGAAGCATCCTGGTCCTAGGATTTTCTTTGTTGGGAGATTTTGGGTTACTTATTCAATCTCCTTACTTGCTATTATTGGTCTGTTCAGTTTTTCTATTTCTTCATGATTCTGTCTTTGCAGGTTGTATGTTTTCAGGAATGTATTTATTTCTTTTAGGTTATTCAATTTGTTGGTGTGTAATTGTACATAGTGGTCTCTCATGATCCTTTGTATTTTTGTTATCAGTTTTAGTATCCTCTCTTTCATTTGAAATTTTATTCTTTTGAGTAGCTTCTTCTTTCTTGGGTAGTGTAACTAAAGGTTAGTCAATTTTGTTTATCTTTTTAAAAAAGCCAACCGTAAGTTTAATTGATGTAACTTACTTGTGATCTCTGTCTTTTCTCATGCTTTACTCTATTATCGGTCCCCTTATGTCCTCATCCAACAAGGGAGGCACGATGATACTTCAGTTTATCATGGAATCCATGTCATTTTGGACCCTGTATCCATCAGTCCTCAACGTGTCAGGGTTTTTCATTTCCCTTATTTTATGGTTACTTGAGTAAATGCATGTAGGACCTTTAGGGAAGAACTGAGGCAATCATTGCTTTATATACTTGCTGTGGCATTGCAGAGTTGTTTCTCCTGGATACCTGGTCTCTCCTTCAGTCAAAGGGTGGGGGGATCTGAAAACAGGCTTAGACTTGGAAACTGGCAAGGATCACCACTTTTTTATTTTTACAATCAGCCCCATCACAGAGGATAGCTATCACTAAGCTTCTTGATGCTGCTGCTGCTGTGCTCCTATGACACCTCTCATCATTCTGGTGAACATGTGTCTTCCTGGCCTCTCATCAAACATAATCTGCTGGTAGTTTTTCTTGCTTCCATTTTATATCCACATTTCATGCTCACCTGTTTGATTTATTCTTCTGTAAACTATAACAGTGGTTCTGGCTTTTCTATTTTACTTATTGTGGGCTGTCGTTTTTTTCTAGTTTGAAAGAGCCATTCTAGCAAAATGCTAACATGCTCATCAGTGTTGATAAATCCTGTATTTTAAGAGAGTGCTTTCACAGTAATAACCTCTCCCTTATTTGAATTTATATGCTACTTCCCTTGATCCAGTCTTCTCAGGCTTTAGTCTCATTTACAGTTTACTGACTCATGCTGGCACAGGTTGGCTGTGATCTGCAACCCCTTTGGGGTACTGTCATTCTTCTCATAGCAGAATCAGCCCTTTCCTGGCCAGCTTTGGTTACAGCTCAACCCTCTTGTGGCCAAGAGGGTAGATATGGGCTAAATCCCAAGGGAGGTCATATTGTTTTGCAGGTGGAGACCTCTGCATTATCTTGAAGGGAAAACCCCTTACTTGAAGAAGAGCAGGCCATTTCTATATGCTCAAATGGTTCTGTAGAAATCTTCAATTTCAAGATTGGCATAACTGATTTGCTGAGGTTGAGAATTTTACCTTTTATGAGTTCTACTATACTTAGAATTAAATCCTAGACCTTATTTTCAGCTTTTTTTGTCTTCTAGATCACAAGGTGAGTATCTATTTTTGGTGCTGCCAAAGAGGTCCTCAAAAATGTGACCTTCACATTTTGACTTCAATTGGCAGTTGATCACTCCCTCTTCTGTTTTTAATTTTTCTCCCCAATACATTGATAGTACTGAGCATCAGCAATCTCAGTTTCCCCCAAATGGCTTAAATGTTAATGAAGTTGTACCTTTTAGTGCATTTTCTTCCACTTATAGCCCATCCTGCTGACCACCCGCATATTGTAACACTCACAGCAGTATAACATGTGAGGGCTATACACACTCCACATTTCATTAGTGATGGAGTCCTCATTGTTAATGGGTTAGCAGGTGTTCCATCCCCCAAATCCCATTTTAGAGTTGGACAACTCCTGACACCTGCTGCCTTCAGTCGGGTTTCCCAGGAAACATTCTGAGACAGAGATATTTAGCAGACAGATAGTGGGAAGAGCTCTTGATAGGGAGTTTAAAAAAACAGAATTATAGAAAAAAACTGAATTTTGTGATGCATGGCAGCGATGGCTTCAGTTGATTCACAGGATCTCAGGAACTGGGATGGCCAATCAGAATTGTTCCATATTGAGGGATGGAGGGCTGGACTTTTGTACCTTCAAATCAACCAGTTACTGCATGCTACTTCTTCTTGGGAGCATAACCTTGGGCGAAGCAGCTGCTTTCAGCCAAAGATAACTCCTGGGGAGTGGCAGGCAGTATAACAGCCCCTAAGGATGTCCACAGCCTAATCCCTGGGGTTTGTGAATATGTTAGGTTACATGGCAAAGAAGAATGAAGGTTGCAGATGGAATGGAGATGGGGAGGCTATTCTGGATTATCCAGGTGAGCCCAGTGTAATTTCAAGGACCCTTATAAACCAAAGAAGAAGGCAGAAGAGAGAGATGTCAAAGTGATGTGATATGAGAAGATTTGACTGTGAAGATGGAATGGGACCATGAACTAAGAAATGCAAACAGCATCTAAAAGGCAGAAAAGACAAGAAAAAAGCAATCCCCTTCCCAAAAAACCCAAGAAAAACAAACAAAATAGATGCTTCCCTAGAGCCTAGAATTGGTAGGAATGTAGCCCCACCAACACCTTGATTTTAGCTCCATGAGACCCATTTCAGACTTCTGATACCCAGAGCTATACATTTAAATTTATTTAAAGCAGTTGTAACTTTTTCTTAAAACACAAGCCACTAAGTTCGTGGTAATTTGTTACAGCAGCTATAGGAAACCAATATAGCTGGCTGTACTCCTGCAACTAGGGAAATGGCTCCCTTGGTTCTGAAGGCAGAATCTGATGGCACACCACATTCAATACATATTTTCATTTGTTGATAAAGTTGGTACCATTTTATATCTCTGCCTGCAGTGTGTGAACAAAACCATCAGCAACATAGAGCATAATTTGGGTCTATAACTATTTTGTCATTCCTTCTCAGCATATTTGCTCCATTCCAACAAGTTCTGGTGAAACTTTTGAGATCAGATTTTCCATTCAGTGTTGGATTCCTGTTTCCTATTGCCTATGCTCTGACATTGGAACATAGAGGTCTGAGCTCACTAGCATTGTTTTGCCTTCTTTTTTGTTATTTCTTCATATGATTTACAAGTTTTTCTTTCTTGCCAAAACTCTTGTTCTTTATAGTTTCTCATCATTGTTTTATCTAATGCTTCTCTCAGATGAGTTAAAGCTTCTGGATCAGTTTATTTGGTCTCTAGGCATTAAAAGAGATGCTCCACTCTTAGCCAGAGGCTGTAAATGTCGTGTCTGAAATCAAGAACAGAAATGCAAAACCTGTTTTGATTCCATTTGTACACTATCTTTTGCTTCTTATATTTTCCTTTCTTGTCCACTATCCCCAGCCTTTCATTGAAAGAATCAATGAGTAAACCCAGCAATATCCTATGCCCTTTACTTTTTTTCTCTAGAGAATATGTCCCAAGCTTCTTCTATTGGTACTCTTTATCTCAGCATGAAGAAGGAAAGGGAATAAATGAAATCTAAAGAACATTTATTGTGTTCCAGGTATTATTTCATTTAAATTCCATAGTCAAGGTTGGCATAATCATTATTATTCTTATTGTACGCAAAGAAAATTGTGTCTGTTTGACTCCAAAGCCCATACTCTTTTCATTACACCCATGGGTATAAAAACACTTGAGCACACCTATCATTAGGGGACAACAATGAGTATTTTGTTGAATCATGGTCACCTCTTCATCACCTATTAAAGGACAACACACCTCCTGACTGTCTGTATTATGCATAGAGCCACCTTACCAACCTTCAATGGAAAGTCCCTGCCTCCAAACCTCTCCCAGGGTCTTCAGGAAGTGAGTTGGGGCTCCTCTTCAGTGGTCCACACATCTTTTTAAGAAAGATTGGATTTAACTTCTAAAGAACCAGGCTTGTCCAGACACAGTGGTTCATGCCCCAAATCCCAGCACTTTGAGAGGCCAAGGTGAGAGGATTGTCTGAGTCCATGGGTTTGAGACCAGCTCAGGCAACTTGGTGAAACCTCATCTCTACAATAATTCAAAAAATTAGCCAGGCATGGTGGTGCATGCCTATAGCTCCAGCTACTTGGATGGCTGAGGCAGAAGGACCACCTGAGCCCAGCAGGTCGAGGCTGTGTGGCCGTGAGTGTGCCACTGCACTCCAACCTGGGCGACAGAGTGAGACTTCAACTCAAAAAAATTTTCAAAAAACCAAATACATAAAGAATGAGACTCAGAACAATTTGTGTATTTCCAAGAAAGCAAAAGTTTTTCTCTGTTGCTTCTATGCCAGGTGTTTTTATTCATCATGGTCCTATCTCTGGTTTTGGTCCCCTTTTGTCTTCTCAAAATTTGACTTCCTGATGTATGATTTTATCTACTACAGACAGGGACTCTCCCTCCTCTGCAATAAATCTGAGAGAACAGAGGCCTTCCTCAACCCTTTCACCTTCTACTCCAATAGGGTGAACTACTCCTCACCCCCACCCTCCCACACACCCCTACACACAGTCCTGGTAAGAACAAATAGCACACAGCCTGGCAGGGTGCTGGGACAGTTCCTCAGGGACCACACCCTTTACCTGGAGTTGGCTTCTCAAGTGAAATTGCCATACTTTGTAGCACTAATTGACACCACCCTTGTCTAATTTCCCTATTGCAGTAGCAAGATACTTTTGGCAGTGCAGTCCACTCCTTATATTGCCAAAGGCACCAATAAATCTCTTTTTACTTTGCTCCCTTCTTATTCCATTCTTGTTACCTCCCTTTCTTAGGCCATGTATTGCTGTTTGGAAATTCTTGGAAAATTGCTGCCAGTCAACTACCTCCTCCAAACAGCTATTGGTTTGTTGTCTATTCAGTAAATAGAAAACTTGGAAACATTTTCGAGAATTTTTCACCTTTTCTACCTTCCAGTCTCTGTAGGAAGGCCAAATTGGGATTCTACTCCTGAATCTGAACACAGGAAATAAGCTTAGGAACCACCTAGGTCTGTTGGTTCCTGGGCATTCTTGGGATTGGAGAGTGTTTCTGACTTGCCAAAAATGCTCAGCTGGCAGCAGGCCTTGGAGGGCAAAGCAAGGACAGTTCAAAAGACAGAAGCAAAACTGTACCCTGTGTTCTGAGTCTGCCATTAAAACAAAACAGGAAAAGACACACATCTTTCAGGCCCTGAGTTAATTCTGTGTAAAGATGAAGCCCTGTGAAGGCCACACATTCATAAAGGAACTTTCTCCATGAGCTGCCAAACTTCTTGTGGTTGCCTTTCTGTTGAGAAAGTTAAAGTTCATTCTTTGGGATATTTGGGTGGCCATTCAGCTCAACAATACAGAGTCTTTGTTCTTTTTCTTTATGTATGACTTTGTGGCCTTTACTCAAGACAGGGCAACTTTATTCTCTCTGAGGTCATATCATACCTGGTTTGCCAAAATGGCAGACACTTTTCTTTATGGGAAAATACCCAGAATTGTTTACGGGAAACAAAAGTTAGGGAATCTGAAGACTGATTTTATTCTACAACTCTTTTTACCCTTGTGCATTTTGAATCAGTGTTTTTCTGGGAGAAATAATATGTTGCCCTATTCACAAAAGACAACTGGGCAGAGAGTCATTTGCCAAGAAAGACAATAACATTTTAGTGTATGTTGGTTCTGTTTTACTTAGAGGACTTTCAATTCCTACAAGGTTTTCGTCTAAGCCTTCGGAATCTGGAATGCTGTGGGACTGGCCCCAACTCTGGACAAACTCTGATGAAAAACATCTCCTGAAATCCCTCAAACTCATGTAAAGGAGGCAACACCATAGACCTATGAGCCTTCTCCTAAAGTGTTTGCTGAGATCCAGTGATAAAGATAATAAGTAGGGAAACTGCTATGACTGACTTATGACAAGTAAAGGAAATAACGAGGACCTCAGACTGGTATTTTCTTCAAATCTTTATCAAGGGAAGGTTCTTGGGGATGCAAAGTGGCTTTTGTACAATTTTATAGAGTGGGTAAAATAGATACTTCTTACCTATCCTTACTTGCCTAGCAAATGCCACCCTCTTCAATCAAGCTCTACCTTTAGGTTATAAATCTCCCAACCTCCAAAGGCTGAACTGTGTCCCGTGATTACTGATTGGTCATAGATGAAAACTATCATGGGATTTAAGCCAAAGGTGAAATTAAGGAGACACAGGACTTGACAAGTTTTTTTAGTCTCTGTTTGATTAATGTGAGCCTGTGAGTTACAGGGCAGATGGACATCTGTGGGATTTCATTCCTATATGAGGGGCCCTGAAGATATTTGTACTTGGCATCTTTCATGGATCCTCCCATGGCTCAGCTTCTTAGTAGCATTGCTTGTTTTAGTATTATGAATCCTGCTCTTAGCAGGAATTTTTTTTTGAGGGCCTACTATATGAAAAGTATTCTCTAGACATTGTGGAACGTGTTGAGTATAGACTCGTTCTTGCCTTTAAAGTCCTCTCTCTCTTTCTCTCTCTGTCTCTGTCTCTCTCTCTCTCTGCGTGTGTGTGTGTGTGTGTGTGTGTGTGTGAGTGTTCACTTGTTCATGTGTTTCTGAGAAACAGAGAAGTTGAAAATGAGAAGAAACAAACTACATAATTCCCTAGAGCATCAGGTCTTGGGTCTCCAGACCTTCAAGAGAAGCATCTGCGTTTGTGTTCATTTTTCTAGGCTCTGACTTTAGATTTGTCTTCAGGACTTTGAGTAAGTACATACTCTCTAAAAATTACTTTGGCCAGTGTCTCCAGTCTAACTGACCCCATTCAGATTCAGTGTTTCTCAAACGGCAACCCTGAGACTGTCTATAATAGAATCAGCTGGGAAACTAGAAAAATGCAGAGTTCTGCCTGGTCTCTACCCTATGCCTGCCGAATCAGAATCTCTAGGTTTGAGCTTAGAAATCTGCATCTTAACAAGCTTTCCAATGGATTGCTGATACACACTAAAGGCTTGAATGACCACTCGTTCAGCCCTGCCTGTTGGTATGGCTCTAAGGCTTTGCCCCTTCAGTGTATTCTATTCTTCATCTACTCAGGACCTGGTGGTGAAATGCACTCATTAAGGCATGTCAGACCTTACTTATCCTACCTGTAAGAAGGAATCCCAACCAGGTGGGGTGTTTCTCACCTCTGGTCTCAACACCTGTGCTGGATGTGTGTCAGCAGCTCCTAGAGGGACTGAGAGCCACACAAAACCTGCCATGCTTCAGCCATTGTTTTTCTTCCACCAAGAAAGGGATGGAACCTTGCGTCGTACACCAGATAATTGAAAACAGGTTGAGGCCTCCACAGCTTCAGTCACAAGTGGGAAATGTTTATGGTGTTCATTTCCAGATCTAGGAGGAGGGGTAACTGAAAATGCAACAGCCCAGTTGTTGAAGAAGAGCAGATAAACAAAACAGCACCTCCTCACGTTTTCTGCCTGGTTTTGTGAGTTTAGAAGGACAAGAAAATGTAGAGATTATAAAGTAATAAAGGCAAGCTTTGTAAAGGCAGTCCCATTAGGAAAGGGCTTCACAATCTTTCATTCCAACCGGATCTTGACACAGGAAGCAGGAGGCGAGGAAGGCCTGAGCCTCTCCCGGGATTTCTGCCAGGCCTGGCTCAGCCACCAGGTCAGAGGTGGGAAGCACCCCTGCGCTGCCTGGAGAAGGGAGAACAGACCCCTCTGTTAGTTTCTGCTGATAATAACGCAGTCTGCGTGGGAAGACATTGCTCATCCTCTGGCGGGAGGGAACACGTGTCTCAATGCCTTGGCTGTTCTTCACCTTTGTGTAGAATGCGGCTTGGCAGGCAAGAGAGGATTAGGAGGCCTGTTGACTGAAATCCTGGTAGAATTCCACGTACAAGAAACCTACCCGAAGGTGATAGCTGTGGGGCTTCATTAGAATGGTTATCAAATCCAAAATTAATGTTTTCCAGAGAGTGGTACCCTCCCTCCCATATTTGTTCCTTTCTCCAATGTCATGAAAATTTGGAAGGTTTAGAAAGTCTTTCTCAAAAGGAACGTTTGAGAAACACTTCCCAGACTAAACTCTTTGCTCTGTGCTCACTCAGGTACTTGTTTTCCAAAGGCTGCTGATTAAAATAAAAATGTTGTATGTGTTCAGACAAGTAGGGACAAACAGGCCTGTGTCATTGGACACCACTGATGATGAAGGAACTCAGAAATGGGGAAGGTGGCTCAGGAAGGGGTAAGCCCCTGCTTCTCAGAGTGCGATGGTCTGGCCCATTTGTCCCATAACATTTAGACACTTGGGAGTAAGGATTTTGGGGTCTCTGTGACAGCCTTGGGAAGGTCATGCAGGCACATCGGTGGCATGTGAAGTCTACTCTTCTTGCATATAGTTGGTGTTCAAAGTACAATTGTTGAATATATTATATATCATTGCGTTTTAATGAACTTTTTGGTTTATTAACCAGCACAGAACTACTATGCCTTTGCTTCATTCATTCACTCATTTGGCAATCATGAAACAGTAGATGTCCCACCCTACCTTCCTTGTAATGTTGAGTCAGAGGTACCCTGAGGACAAGGTTTCCCAAAATGATGGTTCCCTCAGGTTCATGGGCATATTCCTTCTGTGCTAAAAATGAATTAATGAAAGTGCATGAGACAAGACCAGTTATCTATAGACTATTGCCTGGTTCCTCATCAGCTTCCTTTTGGTTTTAAAAAACATGCAGTCTGTTAAGTAAGCAGTAAGTACCCATCCTCCTCTGCAAAGAAAGCTATAAAAAACTAACTAGATTCATGATGGTTTTTCCCTCTATTGCACTAGGAAAACAAGTCCCTTTATCTTGAGCCTTTCTGGCTGGGTCAGACTCACTTGACATCCTGTAGCAGGGAGAGGTCAGGGCTGGAGATGTTAATGCGAGCAATCATTAGTGGTTTTAAAGCTACGAGATTGGTGAGATCACCAGGGAAGTAGATATAGAGAGTAAGGACAAGAAGTTGAAAGATCAGGGGCACTGTAACCTTAATTATTTGGAGAAATGGGATAAAACAAGCAAAGGAGACTGGGATGGAGTTGTTCGAGAGGCAGAAGGAAAATCAGGCACATGGGGTGTCCTGGAAGCCAGAGCAGGACAGTATTTTAAGGATGAGGGAGGGGTCAGCTGTGAGCAGTGCTGCTGAGAGGTATAGTCAGACGAGGGCAAATTCTGCCATGGGTTCTAACAATGAGAAGTTGTTGGTGACCTTGGAAAGGGCATATATTGGTGGCGAAGTGGTGGTGAGAGCCTGATTGGAGTGGGCTCAAAAGGTTTATTCATCTGTGCTGCTTAACGAAATAGAACAAGGCAAGAACATCAGAAACCTCTAGTCAGGGCAGATGGTTCCCCATCCTGCCTTTATTATCTCCTCTTACATCCTCTCTGGAATTTTCTACATATTCCTAGTTGATAGACATATGAGCCAAGTTCCAGTCGGGAGGAAACTTGTCATCAAATTTGGGGATTATCACAGTTATTGCAAGTCTTTAAAATGAAAGCCTCAGCCTTTAGGAAAGACTATAGGATGTTTAAATAGAAAGTGCCCCTTACAGATCATTGAAACTGAGTCCCTCCATTTTACAAATTGGGAAACTGAGGCCTGGATACCAGAGTTGACTTATTTAAGGCCACACAGCTGCTTTGAGGCATTGCTTCTCTTCTTCCATCCAAGTGTGCCTGGCGGATGAGAATACGTACTTTTAAAAAAGATTATTGGGGACATGTCTCCTATTTCTATCATTTCCTTCAGATGCTCATCTTGGAGCAAATTTTCTTTATGAACAAACTAAATTACTCAGATTGCAATGTAAGCTAATTTTCCATATAAAGGATTAAGCTTACCTAGGTCCAAAAACCTGGGAAGGCCCTAGTTAGGCAGTCCATTCCTTGAGAAATGAAGGACTCATATTCAGCAAACCCTGGCCTGGGGCTTCCCCTCCTCCTTCTTGGACTTGTTTGTGTTATAAGCAGGGTCTCTTTGGCAGCTTCCCTGGGCCCATTTCTTCATAGATGGTGGCTGGCTATCCCAGCCTCTTGCTGGTTGGTGCAGTCATTCTTGGAGGAGGCCCAAGTTGGCCTAATGCTCATGTGATTGGAGCTTGCTGGTGTTAACGGCGTTTATCCAACGTACGTTACCTACTGGGCCTTGGTCCAAAAGGAGGAAAAGAGCTTAGCTCCTCCTGCGAGGAGTAATAGGCTCTTAACCAGGGATACAAGGCGCCTACGGGCTAGTCATCTGCTGGATCTGCCTCTAAAATTCTCCTTCTGCCCAGGTACTAAACGATGAACCCTTGCTCTGCCCTCCGATGGGATACCAGGCTATGTTTGAGAAGCTGTCAGTTCCTGGGCTGGGCCTGTGTCTTCTGCCCCCTTACCCAGACCTCTCCAGGGAAGATAGAAGATATAAGCTTAGGACTCAGAATTAGCAGCACCAAACAGATTTTTTTTTTTTTTTTGAGTTGGAGTCTCACCCTGTCACCCAGACTGTAGTGCAGTGGCTGCTCCCGGCCACTGCCGCCTCAACTTGCTGGGCTCCAGCGATCCTTCTGCCTCATCCTTCCAAGTAGCCAGAACTACAGGCGCTCTCTACCACGCCCAGCTAATTTTTTTGATTTATTGTAGAGATGAGGTCTCACCAAGTTGCCAGGTGGGTCTCGAACCCGCGGGCTCAGGCAATTCACTCACCTCGGCCTTCCAAAGCGTGGGATTACAGGCTGAGCCACCGACCCGGCACCAAACAGATTTAAAATCAGTTTATAACTTGGTTGATTAAATAGAGAGCTTATGATTGCTTTATTCAGTAACTGAATAGTGAATAAATGACTAGAAGATTCAGTTGGAGAGAGAGGTAAACGGTGGTTCCCAAGCTGTGCTCTCCAGTAGAATCAGCTGAGGAGTTTTTATGTCTATCACCTGTCTGTCTGTCTGTCTGTCTATCTATCTATCCATCATTTGAGTCAGGGTCTCTGTTGCCCAGGCTAGAGTTCAGTGGCACGATCACAGCTCACTGCAGTCTCAATCTCCTAGGCTCAGGCGATCTTTCCTCCTCAGCCTCCTATGTAGCTGGGACTACAGGCACACACAATCATACCTAGCTAATTTAAATTTTTTTTGGTAGAGATGAGGTTTTGCTAGGTTGCCCAGGCTGGTCTCGAACTCCTGGGTACAAGCAGTCTGCCTGCCTGGGGCTTTCAAAGTGCTGGGATTTTGGGTGTGAACCACTGTGCCTTGCTGAGGAGCTTTTAACACTTTTAGTGCCTTGAGAAGCTGTCAGTTAGATCAACATTTTTAGAGGTGGGACCTGGGCATCAATATTTTCTTAAAACTCCCATAGGTGATTCCTCTTACACCCATTTTGACAAGTCTGTTAAAGCAGTGCTTCTCAAATTTGACTCTAACCATCACCTGGCATCTTGTTAAATGCAGATTCCCAGCTTCCCCCAGCCTGGAGTTCAAGGGCCCTGCCTACTTGGGCCTTGCCTCTGGCATCTCCAACCTCATCCAACCCTCCTCCCCCTGACTCCCCAAGTGCCTGAATGTAAAAGAACTCTGCAGCGCCACGTTCTCTCCCATGCCCAGGCCCAAAGTGCTGGGCTGGCCTGCAGCCCCACTTTGCAGGGAAGCCTCTCTGATTACAGAGGCCGGGCCAGGGGCCCCCTCTGAGCCTCCACAGTCCCCTGGACTCACCCTCATCTTCAGCTCCTGCACTGGATGGGCTCCTTTTGGGACTCAGAGCTCCCAAAGGACAGGACCTGTGACCTGTTCCTAGAAGGGCCAGGGAATGGCCCTGGGTCACAGTCATGTACACCCTTCCCCCCACTTCCCAATCTCACCTGCATGGAGAACAGGCCAACAGGGGAGGAGGGCATGTGTGGAAGGAGAGACTGGTCTGAATTTTTTTTTTTGAGTCAGAGTCTCATTCTGTCACCCAGGCTGAAGTGCAGTGGCATGCTCATGGCCACCCCAGCATCAACCTGCTGGGCTCAGGCGATCCTTCTGCCTCAGTCTTCCAAGTAGCCAGAAAAAAAGAGAAAGAAATGCAGATTCCGAATCAGTAGGTCTGCAGTGGAGCCGGTATTTCTATCAAGCCTCCAGGTGATGTTGAGATTGCTGGTCTAGGGATCACAATTTGAGATTTGAGTAGCAAAGTACCATAAATACTAAAAGAACATTAACAAGAAGCAGAGGTGCTTACTGCTAGGTGATGAAGAAAAGGCAGAGGTGGAAGGAGCTTTGAGAATAGGGTGAGCTTCAGAGAGGAATCAGTACTTTCACTGAGCCCTGAAGGGCAGACCCAAGTAGGAGAGCAGAGGAGAGGAGAGAGATTGGAGGATTCTTCTGCTTTCTCTGCTCTTGCTTAGTTGGGTCTGAGTCCTTGAGGCGCTGGGACAGAAAACACAGTGGCTTACTCAGCAGAAACCCTAAAGAAAGCTGGTTGATGATGGCTAATCTATTTCTTCAGTGTCGGAAGGCCCTGGGATGATGATCTGGTTCAATCCAGTCCTTCCACTGCAGAAGAGAATACTGGGGTGGCTCAGCCTGAATGTGGCCCCAGTCACAGAGCCTACCAGCAGAGGGTCTGGTACTCCAGAGGCAGCAGGTTCCCTGTATAGCTACACCTGTGTCTGCATTATGGTGTCCTGGCAAAGCTGCCCTGGAGATGCAGCTCAGGCCACAACAAGGAGGAGCCTTCTGTGCTTGGCCCTATCTGGAGGCCCAGAATTCTCTCACAGGGAGGCAGAAGCCACATTTCTGCAGGAACTTGCTCTCTGCCTCAGTCTGACCTTGCTCCTTCTTTCCAAGTTTTATTAATTCCTATAATCAAAGTAGCCTACCCAAATCTTTAAATTTCCAAGTCCCAGTTGTCCCTTTCAAAGTAGCAGAATTAAAAGAAGATGCAAGATCTGGAAAAAGATTCCCCTGCAAAACAAAGAGGGACTTACACCTTCACATTCTCTTTAAAAATGTGCTGGGATACTGGTTCAGAGGGGACCCTCTGCACATGCACAACTCTGACAAACTTGTTTATTGCAAGACCATCCTTTCATGTCAAATCAAGGTAAGTGTGTGACAGGTGGAGGTGGGTGAAGAGGTCGGGGTGGGGTCATGTCTGCTATATAGAAACATCTGTACTGGCTGGATGGACTCTGAGAGCTCACTTGTCAGGCATGTGTGTGTGTGTGTGTGTGTGTATCCTTTGCTATCAAGGGTCATTTGATGTGTCAGTTGCTCAGGGCAGTGGTGGGGAACACACATTGACTAGCGTCTGTGAACCAACGCAATACTCCACCTCAGAGACCCAGAGAGGAACAAGCCCCTGCTCTCTGCCTTTGAGTTGCTCCCCGAGACCTTGGGCCTTCTCTCTTTATAGATGCAGAACCTTTGCACCTGGGGTTTATAGCCCCTGCCTCTCATGTCCACCTGCTCCAGGACACACAGTCCTTTCTCTGCTGTCAGAGGTCCTGTTTCTGGGCTCCATGTGGCAATGCCTGGGAGGGCTTGTAGCTATGGAATCCTCCACTTCCTGCCAAAGCCCATTTGGCCTGTCTAGTTAACAGCATTGGGGCCTATGGGTGGGGGATGTCCCTGTGCAGTCAGGGAGAGTGACAAATACAACAGCGTTCACGTTGAGGCACAATGTTGGAGGCCAGGACTGTTCCTGGGCAAAAGTGCAAAGTGTGCAAACTTTGTCATTGAACCCTTCTTCTTCTTGAGTTCCTTACCTCTGTCCACCAGGGTTCTCTATTGCTTTCTTTTCCTTCTCTCTTCTTTCCTCTCACTCCATCTTCCTCCTTCTCTATCTTAACACCTGCTGGTGGAGGTGGCTGATCCGACATTCATACTGAGAGGCAGATGTACTGACTGCACAGGGACATCCCCCACCCATAGGCCCCAATGCTGTTAACTAGACAGGCCAAATGGGCTTTGGCAGGAAGTGGAGGATTCCACAGCTACAAGCCCTCCCGGGCATTGCCACATGGAGCCCAGAAACAGGACCTCTGACAGCAGAGAAAGGACTGTGTGTCCTGGAGCAGGTGGACATGAGAGGCAGGGGCTATAAACCCCAGGTGCAAAGGTTCTGCATCTATAAAGAGAGAAGGCCCAAACACGGAAGCTATAAGCAACAACACAGACATGAAATTGCTAAGGGTTTCTGCAGCCTGCAGTTAGAATGGGAGTAGAAACATCTGGCCTGAAGGAGGTAGAACACTGGTACTTGCTGTGCTTGTTGCCTTGGAAGTGAGTGCTCTTGGGTACCTACTTGGGGGCTGAGCTTAGGGACCTCACTGCTCACATTCTGGAACTGGATGACATATTAGCAGTCATTCTCCACCCCCACTCCCAACCCCGGTGAGATTTTCCCAATGCTGAACTTGAACTAAGGTTACAAGATGTCAAGTGGTCAGCCTAGGGTCATAGAATAGTTAGAAGCAGATTTGGAAGCAGACCTAGATCTGCCTCTCAAGTCAGGGTTCATTCCTTTACAGAAGAAATAAGATGAGGCAGCTGAGTTTGTTGGTTGAAGGGTCAACAGCATCTCCATTTAGCGATCATTTTTCTGTGCCCAAGCTAGTCTTTTTTCCTGACAAATGAAAATACTCCTCCTGTGGGGACACCATGTGTCCCTCCCTCTAGCCTCTTTCCTGTTCACACCAATCTGGTCTTATCCAGCGTCCTCTAGCACCTGGCCCTAATTTACCTTCCCCAACCAACTTCCATATATTTGTCCCCTGTTCTTTGGGTCAAGCTATACCATTCCCTTGATGCTGTCTCCTGCCAGTCTTTGGTGTTGGTACAAATCTTCTGAGAGCCTGTAAAATTGGAGATTTTCTGGATTGTGTTTCAGCTTCAGACCCTCTGGATCAGGAATCTCAAGTTTCAATAGGGGAGCCAGAAATCTTGCCTTGCAGATCACTGCTTTACGGACTTCCAACCTCCATCTGGGCAGTTTTCTGCTAATGTGGCTGAGGGCTTTGGAATTCAGACTTTGTCAATTACTAGCTATGTGAGCTTGGTCAAATCAAATCACTTTATTGTTCTAAACCTGATTTTACATATGCCAAAAATGCATATTGGTTTATATATTCTAGGGGCATTGTGGAGGACTAAAAAACAAAGTTTCGAGTAGTAAATATTACCTCTGACCAGTTGGTAGCCACGGAGAATATGGTGTCAAGTTTTCTTACTTGAGGTAAGTATGGTTTAAAAAACAGTTTGCAAGCTGGGCTCGGTGGCTCAGCCTGTAATCCTGTGCCTTGGGAGGCTGAGGTGAGTGGATTGCCTGAGCCCGCGAGTTCAAGACCTGCCTGGGCAACTTGGTGAGACCCCCATCTCTACAATAAATCAAAAAAATTAGCCAGGTGTGGTAGCGTGCGCCTGTAGTTCCAGCTACTTGGAAGGCTGAGGTGGAAGGATCGCCGGAGCCCAGCATGTCGAGGCTGCGGTAGCCTGGAGCGGCCACTGCACTCCAGTCTGGAAGAGAGAGTGAGACTCCAACTCAAAAAAAAAAAAAAAAAAAAATACCAATAAAACCCCCCCAAAAAACAGTTTGCAGAAGACCAAAAAAACTGTTTAAAGTTTAAGAAATTTAAGGAAAAGTATGAAGCAATAGATTATGTAGAGAAAAAGGTAGGATTTTGATCAAAACTTTGCACAATCCTCATAGATCTGGAGGGTCGAGATCAAAGCCTGACCCAAGCTAGGTGACCTATGGCAAGTCATGTGATCTTTCTGAAGCTCAACAACCTCACCTATAAAATGAGAATAGTAACAACGATTCTGCCCCTACCTATCCTGGGAGACTATAGTGCTGATCAAATGGGGCACATGATAAGGCATTTTGTGAATTATCAAATATTCTGGGAATATAAGTAAGCTATTTTCACATCAAAAAGGCAGCTACTTTGTCCACCAGGTACTTCTCTCAGGATCAGAATAAAGTGATCACTTAAAAATTGAATCCATAAAAACACCAACTAAAATTAGAGCCTGAATAGAATTTGTGACTCAAGTAGTCAAGAAAAGTATTCCATCACTTTTTGTTTTTTAAATTACCTGTTTGGGAGTTGTGTTGTTGCTTTATCATGTGATTAATGCTGTGGAATTCCTCTGATCTCTTCTCTATTTCCTAATTGTTGCCCATATCAAGTTCAAATGGAAGGAACATGAAGGTAAAGCCTACGGGTAGTTAAAAAAAAAAACCTGAAAACAAACAAAATGAAGAAATGAAACACTCCACCAAGATTTCCTGAATCAACATTGACAGCAGGTTGATGAAAATTTAATAAAGTGGCATCTGGTTTATACTTGGTGCACACAAACTTGGCTTTCATGACTTGTGCAGCCTGTTTCTTACCTTGCCTCTTTGCCTCCACCTCTCCCAGTCTGTCCTTTATGATTTTCCTTTAATCCTGTTTAACTGCCTGGCTTATTTCCTCAATCAACTTGTGCCTTTCCATCACTGCCTTTGCTCATATCATCAAACCACCAGCTCACCATGAGTCTCCTCATCCATGCCATCCTTTGTACATGGCTCTCTCTTTTTTTAAGGGTGCAAGGCATCCTCCAGAGAGCTGTCCAGGTGCCTCAGGCCTCTGTGGAGGATCTCTGTACCTCTTGTGTGCCCTTGGCTCAGGCTGCCTTGCATAACGAATTGTGTACTTGAACAGCTGCTCTATAGACTGTTAGACACTCAAGTCTGTGTCTTTTCACCTCTGCATCCCAGCGTCTAACAAAGGTCTGCAAATATTGGAGCCCAGTCATTATTTATTATTGTTGATAAAGATTCTGAAATACTGTCTCCTTTGATGAGAAAGAGTAAACAGGAACGAGTACTAACTTTTACAGAGCAACCTAATGTGTGACAAGCATGTGCTGGGAGGAATTGCTAGGTGTATGCACCCTGGAATGAGACTGCAAGTCCGTTCTTTTTTTTCTTCCAAATATATGCAGGCATTAATGAAAAACGTTAAAAATGTGGATACACATCTCTTTAATAGTAAAGTTTCTTACTTTTTGACTTAACATTTAAGCTGTCATATCTACTGGCTCATTAACCAGAAATGTCTTTTCATTTAGGCACTGGAAACAGACATAGAGCAGAATATTGAACCTATTTAAATAATTTTTATTTTGTAACAGCAGGTTTTTTTGCTGAAGAACTATTCTTAAGTCCAACGGGAGATGCTGTTCCTTCAAAGGCAGTAAACACATCTCTCTCATAAAGATAATAGGTAGGTGGCTTTTCATCACCATCATTGTGACCATAGTCACATATAAACCATTTCATCAAAAGATTTTTTTTTTAATGAGAAAAACTCCAAGCACTCAGGCCATGCTATGGTGAATTTTTCAAGGGAGGTCCCATTTCTCAGGTATGTGGGAGCTCTTGTAATACATTTAGGGACTCAGAAATCAACGCATAGATGGCATAAACTTACAAATCCACAATCCAAGTACAACTTGTATTACAAAAAATTTCAAGTATCTATTTTTTATCAGAAGATTTTAGAGATCTGATTTAAATGAAGGACACACACACACACACACCACACACCACACACACACACACACACACACACACACACACACACGATGCTTGAGTTTTGTTGCCAGCTCTTATTTGATAATGTTGCCAAATATACTTTATTTTAGAGGAGCATGGTGAGATTGCAGAGAGATGAAAGTTAGACAAAGAACAATGCTGCCACGGAAAAGGCAACAAGATTCTCATCACCCCTGCCCACTGGTGACAGGCAGACACCTGGGTAGGAATTCTGACTGCTGTGTATTGGCTGGTGGGAGGTGCTGCAGAGACACCCCCCCCCGCCATCCTGCCTCAGTGGCAAATCAGTCATCTAGTCCAGACCCAGACATGAGGAAGAAGTTAGTTCCTAACTAGAGTATACTGAAATATAATGAAAATATTTGACCCAGCAGTTCTTCAACCCACAGGAATCCTTGACTGCCACATTCATCAATCCATTTACAGATGAAGACCAATGGAGACTAATAAAACTGTGTTGAGAGGAGGCTGCTGTTGGTGCGATAGACTCCCTCTCTGCCTAGAGTCTCATTCCGTTTTACCCCCGAGTAGGGAGCAGGATGAAAACTCATGCCTCAGCAAATGACAAAGCACTAAAATTGAGTCATGGGGCTGGATCTTGAATAATTTGCCTCTGGAATACCAAGATGTCTTGTATAGAATATTTCCTCTCCCTCCCCGCCAATTTGTTTCTGGGACAGATGCTCAAAAGTATGTCTGATTTGTGGCCTGTAAGGCATGGAGTCTTGTCTTGGCTGTAGGAACTGTGAGGAACAATCATCAAGTGGTACCTGTACCTTGCTTTCGCCATTAGGCTTAGGAGAAAACAACAGGTCTGTTGGGCAAAATGACACTGCCCTGGAACTACTTCTACCAGTAGCTGAAGTTCTTGGTGATGGCCCTCTTGGGTCTACCCTTTCTAAGGGAATGTCTTTCTGTGGTTCAAACTTGGTGCAAATCACCGCTTTTCAGAGAACCATCCCCAAAGGATCTGCATCCAAGGCTCTGAGAGAAACAAAACAGTCTATGCCCCAGGGAAGGTTCTTTTAAAAAACACATTTGAGGCAGAAACAGTTCTGCTCTGTGTTTCCCTCTGCTCCTCCCACCTGGCCCAGGCAAATAATGCCTTGCATTTTACTCCATCCTCCTTTCAGGAAAATTAAACAACAACAAAAAAATTGCAATGGTGGCTCTGCATAGAGCTGGGCTTGCACTAAAGCCATCCTGAACTCAGGCATAAAGAGCGTTTTTAAATCTAGTGACCCTCAGCAGGAACTGGCAAGATAAGTGTTGGAAAATTTGTGTGTAGTTCTAAATCTTCCTCTCTTATTTTCTTCCCTTAAGAAAAAGAATGCAACAAGAATGGGCAAATTTGTTTATCTTCCCGACATTCCTTTATCTGCAGAGCATTAGCAGCCTGTTTGTTATGGTCCTGGTTTGCTACTGGACCAGAAGGAAGGAAATTGTAGGTATAGGCAGAATGATCCCTTCATTTAAAAAGACAACAATGCGACCAAACAAAACCCACAGACCGAGCCTCCAGCTGGTCCTATTGAATGAGACCTTGTAAACCAGAACCCAAATTCCCCGACTGCTTCCCTTTTCAATCTGAAATGTACGTACAACCAAACAAAAGAAGTCAGCATTCTGTGTTGTGCATCTCTTTTAGTCCTCACTCATTACATTTCTGACCGGCCTAGCAGAGCTCGGGAGCCCTGGTTTTCCTTGATTTTGGAGCCTTTCTCTATGCTGCAGCTGGATTTAATGAGAGAACCAGTGAGCATAAACATTGTAGCCCTAAACATCAAGCTCAGGTTACCTTTCTAGCCTCAGCGAGGGTCACTGCAATTGCTGTGTGAATATGTGTAAATTTGCCATGCTAAACTCCTGTGTCTTCTTAGAGGATGGAAACTCATTAAGGATAGGAAACACGTCCCTATAAAAAGTATAACTCTCAGGGCATAGTCTCCCTTTCCTCAAGTGTATGCATCCTAACTGTCTTGGATAACTAGTCTCCTAACCTCCTGTCTGGGTCAGATATAGAATGGTTTCTATCCTACTTGTCACACCTGGGGCAGTGACATTTGTTAAATCTTAATTGGTTTGGTGCTGAGACTCTGTCAGTGGAGATTTGGGTAGTGGCTAGAGTCCTGGTCATCTTTGCCACTCTTTGGCAGATGATTTCTAGTGGCAAGAAATATGTTGGTTAATGAATTGGAGATAGTTTGTTTTGAGACTTTTAGCATGACAGTTGTCCTTATAGGATATTTTATCCAACTTCTCCACCTCGCCGCGCAGAAATGCTCTAAGATCCTCAAAAGAGAGCTTATTCTCCATGTTCTAGTAGAAATCCCCTTTCCCTTCTTAAAGACTGCAGTTGTAATGTATAAAGACAACAAAAAGTATTTAGATGTCCGCAAGGGCCTGGCTCATGGTGGACTGAGATATGTACTAGACCCTTTCCCTTGCCCCTGGGTAGATTGGAACCTCCTTGTGGGATGTTGGCTCCTCTGAGTTTGTGGAATCATATCATCATAATTTGGCCTCATCTGTGTCCCTTCTTCCCAAGACTTAGATAACTGATAGTTTGATTGTCAATTAGAGTAAATTTTGATTACAGTTGGGAGGTAAGAGTCTCAAGGCTGCCATATTTGACTTACTATAATTTCCTTTTTTGTAAGGAATAAAAACAATATTAAGAAAGAGACAGGAGTTATTAGAAAGGATTTCTGCTTGCATTGTGAGAATAAGTTATCTTTGCTGTGAAAATTCTCCTTGAGACTCAGGACAAATCCAGGCCATAATAATTGCTTTTGTCGGATAAGCAAAATGGCAACATGTGGAGGTGGTGATATGGTTCAAGGGATACAACACTTGCAGTCTGAAGGCCTGCATTCTTGGAAGAGGCTGTCCCTTATTGGCTGGGTCACTAGTAAGTCACAATCTCACAGAGACTCTGTTTCCTCCTCTGTCGAGTGTGGATAATAATACTTGCCTTGGCCACCTCATGGAGATACTCTGAAAGCCCCAAAAGATACAAGCAAATTTCGCCTTAAATATGGGGGTTCTAAAATCAGTACCTATGATAACAAGCAAGTACAAGGGGGACCCAAAAAACTGGAATGTATTTATTTAAAATTGTGTGTTTATTCTTACATGATTCAACTTCAGTCACCTTCAAAGTACTTTTCATTTGATATAATACACTTATCGACATACTTTTTCCTTTGCTCAAAACAAGGTTGAACTCATTAATTTTGATGCCTTTTTGTGCTTCTGCCATATTTTGTTTCACTTCTCTCACATGGGCAAAATACTTTTCTTTGAGGACTTTTTTCACCCAGGGAAACAAAAAAAAGCCACTCAAGGTGAGATCGGGTGAATAGAGAGGGTGGGGCAAGGGAGTCATGCTGTTATTGGTCAAAAACTGGTGAACACTCAGCATGGTGCAGGCAGGTGAACTCGTAAGTCACCCATCATGAAATGGGTAAACGTGTTAAAAGAATGCCCCCCCCCAAAAAAAAATTTATTAAAGCTGAACGCAGCCTTTCACAACACTAGCTGGTACACAGATGCCAGTGATTCCTAGTACACTTACCTAGTGGGGGAAGCCTGTCCTTCACGGGGCTCACCTTCCCAAAGATAATTCTTTTTTGGGGGGATCCCCCCTCATATAGCAAAATTATCATTAAGATTTCACATATGAGACAAATATTCTATTCTAACAAGTCCAACACAATCAGCATCTTTCCATTTCTGGGACAGATTATTGTTTCTTTTTTTAAAAAATAAGAAAAAAGATACAAATTTCTTTCTTTTTCTTTTTTTCTTTCTTTATTTTTAAAAATTCTTTATTTTAATAATGTGGGGTACAATTCAGGATTAGGTATGCCAATGTTTATTATGCAGGTACCCTTGTTAATGAGATGTGCCCCCCAGTGGACGTGTGTGTGGGTATGGGTGGGGAATTACAGAGTGATTACTTCAACCTTCCTGTGAGATACAGAAGCTTATATATTCTTTTACATAGGAGGGGGAGGAGATGGAGTATATAGACAATTTATTACTATTATTATTATTATTATTATTATAGATTCCATGGGTACATGTGCAGATTTGTTACATGAGTATTTTATGTAATGGTGAAGTTTGGGCTTCTAGTGTACACATTACCCAAGTAGTGAACATTGTATTCAATTTTTCATTCCTCACTCCTCTCCCGCCCTCCCCCTCTTAAGGTCCCCAGTGTCTATTATTTCCATGTGTAATCATTGATTAGCTCCCACTTATAAGTGGTATTTGATTTTCTGTTTCTGAATTATCTAACTTAGAACAATGCCCTCCAGCTCTATCCATGTTGCCGCAAAAAACTATAATTTGATTATTTTTATGGCTGCATAGTATTCTCTGGTGTATATATATACCACATTTAAAAAATCTAATTATCTACTGATGAACATTTAAGTGGATTCCATGACTTTGCTGTTGTGAACAGTGTTTCCATAAACACATGAGTGCAGGTGTCTTTTTGATTTAACAATTTCTTTTTCCTCAGGTAGATAACTAGTTGTGAGATTCCTGGTCAATGGTAGTTCGATTTTTAGATCTTTGAGAAATCTCCATACATTTTTCTGTAGAGGTTATAGTAATTTAAGCATTTCCTTTTCTCCACATCCTCGCCAACATTCATTTTAAAAAACTTTTTAATGATCATTCTGACTGGTATAAGATGTTATCTCATCGCAGTTTTAACTTGCATTTCTCTGATGATTAGTGATACTGAGCATTTTTAAATGTTTGTTGCCTGCTTGCATATCTTCTTTTTGTTGAGAAAAGCCTGCTTATGTCCTTTGTCCATTTTTAAATGAAGTTATTTGTTTTATTCTTACTTCATTTCTTGAATTTCTTGTAGATTTTGTATATTAGCCCTTTGTCAATGCATAATTTGTAAATATTTTCTCCCATTCTGAAGGTTGTCTATCCTGTTGATTATTTATTTTGCTGAGCAGAAGCTTTTTAGTTTGAGTAATTCCTATTTTTCTATTTTTGTTTTTGTTGTGTTTGCTTTTGAAGTCTTAGTTATAACTTCTTTGCCTTTCTTGAGTTGAGCATGAGATGAAGCACTTGGTTTCCACAGAGAGGCTGTATTGTACAAAAAAAGAGTGTGTTTTAAACATAATTTCACTTCAAATGATGAGATTCTCCTAGAACAAGAGACATAGGAGCCATGGGACCAGCTGGAGGAAAAAGCATAGTTCTATCACCTTTCTTAAACTCTTGGAATGAAATGGCAGATAGCACCACCTGCACTGTGTACATTGTTTCTTTCTTGTAAATACCTAATGGTTTTTCTTTATTGCCTTGTGGGTGTATGCTTGAATTCTTATAAGTTAAATGCATGCATGTTACTATACTGAAGTAAAAGCTTTGAAAAAAATCAAAAGGCTGTACACATGAAAGATGAAATTGCAAGGCAGAGGCCAAGAAAAAAGGGGCTGCCCAGAATGGTGAGTCAGAACTGCCATGTAAGTTGTTGTTTGAGGAAGAGTGAACTGGGGTGCTAGGTGCTGAGGCTACAGTTGCTGTCTAGTTCCTAAGAGCTCAGCAGAAAAGGTGTGTTTTGAGTAAAGCAGCTTTTCAGATATACAACAGACTGCATATGTTTAAAGTGCACAATTTGATGAGCTTCGACAAATGGATACGCTTGTGGAACCATCACTACAATCAATACAACTAACATTTCCATCACTCCAAAAAGATCCCTCATGTTCCTTTGTAATTCATCTCTTTCTCACTTTCATTTCCAGGCAACAACTGGTCTATTTTTGCCACTACATATTAGTCTGCATTCTTTAGAATTTTATATAAATAAAATTGCACAGTATGTATTCCATGTGGTGGGGGTTTTGTCTTCTCTTACATGGAATAATGATTTTGAGATTCATCCATATTGTTGTGTATATTGACGGCTTGCTCTGTTTTATTGCTGCTAATTTTTATTTTTATTTTTTCTGAGTTGGAGTCTTGCTCTGTTGTCCAGGCTGGAGTGCAGTGGCATGCTCACAGCCACCACAGACTCGACCTACTGGGCTCAGGGGATCCTTCTGCCCAAGCCTTCCGAGTAGCTGGAATTACAGGCACATGTCACCATGCCCAGCTAATTTTTTGATTTATTGTAGAGATGACGTCTTGCCAAGTTGCCCAGGCTGGTCTCAAACCTGTAGGCTCAGGCAGTCCTCTCACCTCAGCCTCCCAAAGTGCTGGGATTATAGTCATGAGTCTATAATCGCATTCGACCTTATTGCTGATTAATGTATAGCTATATCACTACTTGTTTATCTGTTCACTGTTGGTGGACATATGGGTTGTTTCCAGTTTTTGGCTGTTACACATACAGCTGCTATGAACATTGATGTACAAGTCTTTGTGTGGACACATTTTTATTTATTTGGTGTAGAATATCTGGGTCATATGGTAGGTTTATGTTTAGCTTTTTTTTTTTTTTTTAAATAAGTTGGGGTCTCACTTTGTCACCCAGGCATGGATCACAGCTCATCACAGCCTCGACCTCTTGGGCTCAGATGATTCTTCTGCCTCAGTCTCCCAAGTAGCTGGGACTACAGGCATGTAACATCACACCTGGCTAATTTTTTGGCTTTTTTGTAACTATGAGGTCTCGCTATGTTGCCTAGGCTGGTCTCGAACTCCTGGACTTAAGTGATCCTCCCACCTCAGCCTCCTAAAGTGCTGGGATTACAGGCGAGAGCCACCATACCTGGCTGAGGTTTATGTTCAGCTTTTAAAGAATTTGCCAAACTCTCTTCTAAAATATTTGTATCAGTTGATATTTCTACTAGTAGTGATGAGAATTCTGGTTGTTCTGCATTCTCGCCAATACTTGCAATGGTCAGTCTTCATAATTTAAGTCCTTCTGATGGATGTGGAGTGACATCTTATTGTGGTTTTCAGTTACATTTCTCTGCTGACTGATAATATTGAGCATCTTTATGTGTTTTTTTTTTTTTTTTGCTTTTTATAGATATTCTTTTTTGAAGGGTCTCTTCATTTTTCTTTTCCCATTAAAGAAAGTATGTTGTCTTCTTACTATTGAGTTGTAAGAGTTCTTTATACATTTTGGTTACAAGTCCTCGACTATTTTCTCCTAGGCAGTGGCTTGTTTGTATGTTTTCTTAATGGTATTTTTCAAACAATAAAAGTTTTTAATTGTGATGAAGTAGCGTCGATCAAACAACATTTTAAGAAATGCTCCATTATTTTTGTTTTCCACCTAAAAAAAACTTTGCCCACTCCAAGGGCACAAAGATTTTCTCCTTTATCTTCCTTTAGAAGTTTTTATTTTTTATTTTAGATTTTATGTGGAAGCCCATGGTTCATTTCAAATTGCTTTTTTGTATATGGTGAGAGATAATGATCAATACTTATTCCCCACCCACTCACCATGGATATCTAATTGACCTAGTACCATTTGTTGGAAAGGCTCTTCTTTCCTCATTAAATTGCCTTGGCACCTGTGTTGAGAAATCAATTGACCATATGTGTGGGACTATTCTTGGCCTCTGTTCTGGATAGGGTTTGTAGCTGTCATCTGTGAGAGTGATAGGCTGTAGTGGACTCATACTTTCTTAATAGAACCAGACTCCCAAAATGAATTTTTTTAAAGACAAGGTCGCACTCTATTGTCCAGGCTGGTGTGCAGTGATGTGATACAATCACGGGCTCTTGAACCCCTGAGCTCAAATGATTCTCCCACCACAGCCTTCTGAGTAGCCTGGACTACGGAAGCACGTGACCACGTCAAACTAATTTCATAGTTTTTGTAGAGATGGGGTGTCACTATGTTGTACAGGCTGGTCTTGAACCCCTAAACTCAAGCAATCCATCTGTCTCAGCTTCCCAAAGTGCTGGGATTACAGGTGTGAGCTACCATGCCCGGCCTTAACATGGAGTTTTGAAGTAAAGTTTATATTTTCCGCTATGAAATTAATATACTGACTCCAAAATAAAATCAGAAAAAGAACAAAACAAGTAGAACGTAGAGGAAAACATTCATTTATTATCTCACTCTCTGAAGAAAGCTGCTTTTAACTTGAAAAGTACATGTTATTCCAAGTTTTCCCCCTCTGTGAGTATTTAAGGAGCACAGAGACAGAATCATCTGGTGGTTAAAAGCACAATCTGGAGTTAGATTGCTTGAGTTCCATCACAGCTCTTCCACTCACCAGCTTTATCCTAGGCAAGTAACTTAATATCTCTTGGCTTTGTTTTCCTCATCTATAAAATAAAATCTACAACATATGCTTATTTGGGAAGAGGGGACAGGAGATTGAGATAATCTATGTGCATCATTTGGTGTAGTATCTAGAACAAAATAAATGCTGCAAAATTCTTGGCCACCTTCATCGTTACCTTCATTGTTTCCTTCCATTTCTAGACGCTGCTATTTATTTAGGGTTAGGTAACTAGATTGCAGCATGGTCTACAAAGAACTAACCATGCCTCACTAGCATATTTATTATGAGTATGCTTTCATTTTAACATGGTTGTCATCTTGCTATATGCTTAACACATGAAGCTGGCCCCAAAGAGGCCTAGTATTTAGATATCACACTGTGTTCCATGTCTGGTGAAGGCCTTGGGCCTCTTGGAAGATGTTGTGTAGAGAGGCTGGATGCCAACCAGCAGGATGTTCACTCAAACCTAACTGGGAAAGTGAATGCCGCCCTTCGAAGACTAGAGGGTCTCTGCAGAACTGGCTCCTAATTGCCCACACAGCTTATCCCCTGCCACTGATATGACAGCACTTCCAAAGGGAACTCATTTGGTTCTTCAAGCACAGGATTCCTTTGAATCGCATTGCTAATACAATATGCAATAAAAAGAAGATATGAAAATGTGGATAGATTTTTAACTATTATTTATTAAATAACTACCCACATATTGCAAACATGAAATAAAATTGTAGGTTTTTCATGCCTGGATTGATCTTTTACTTTTTGCAAAGTACAGCCATGTATCCATTGCTAGATTTTACATGTAGAAATTTGTAGTATGAGGAAGGGCAGCAAAGGTGTGATAGAGCTGTCAAATCAACTCCCTGGAACAGCTGGGCCCCAGATGTTTAGACTTCCCCAGCAGGAAGAAATACAAGGTGAAATTCCTGTTCATATCATCTTTGAATCCAAACTCTCCTGTTGACCTCAGCTTTTAGAGAAGACGTTGTCTTTTGAAGTATAAATTTGCTGAAGAAACTATGTGGATTAGGAAAGATGGCTGTTCACATAAATCCTTGGAAATGTAATGGCTGTTCTAGATTTTTTCCATTTGCACTGCTAGGTCCAGCCCACCCTTTTCCCCTCTGCTCTATAGAAGCTGGCTTGTAGGGACCTCCTCGGGCACTGGGCTTAGCCATTGGGAGACACCAGCAAGGGATCAAAGGGTGAAAGGAGGAGGGTGAGGTGCTGATTCACCTCTCTCCCTCTCTGTTCTACTGCCCTCCAAAGGGCTTAGATCCTGTGGAGCTGCCCACACAGCTATGGCTCTCTCTCAGGTCTCTTGTGATATCCCCCCTCCTTGACCCTCCAGGGATAGGGGAGTTGGCACCTTTCTGGTGTGGCTACTTCTGGAATGCTTAACTCTCCCTGTTGGTTTCCTCAATCACCCCCTGCAAATGATTCCTTCATGAAGATCTTGTCTGTTAGAACACGCCATCTGTTTCCTGCTGGGACTCTGACTCATGCAAGGGCCAAAATAAGCTTTTCCATGGGAGGCATTGAGAGAGGCAGAAAATAAAGAGAAGGGAGATAATACTATCTACTTACTACAGCCTTCTATGTGCTAAACACCATGTGAAGCATTTTACCTGTATTCAGTACTCAGTGCATTCAATTACTCAGGGCATTCTGTGGGATAAACACTGGTAGATAAAACAGGTTCTGTTCTCAAACAGATGACACAATTTAACCCCATAACAACTCTGTTATTGTTGTCATGACTTCAAGCATGGGGAAACTGAGTCTCAGAGAGGTTAAGTTACTTTCCCAAGGTCATCCCCTCTTAAGTCAGCAGCTGGGTGAACTCCCAGAGTGGAGCTGTTTTGTTCAGTTGGTATTGACAAAAGTGTAGGGAAAGCCTGGTGGAGTGGAACTGCTTAGGCAAGTAACTTAATATGCATTATGGGTGAGCTGCTGGAGGGCTGTGCTCAAGTGGTGCTGACAAAGACAAAGATGGCCCGGACAGTGGATTCAGATTCTTGTCTCTGGCCCTTTCCAGTTCTGCCGAGGGGCTGTTGACAGTAGGTAGAGATGCCTCTTATGCTCAAGTCCAGGTAATTTGAACAGGTTTTGTGAGACTATGTCTCTCATGGGCAGAAATCTTCACTAGGAGGTCACTTTTCTCTGCAGTTTCCTGTAAGACACTCTAAACCCCAAGAGGAAAATAAACCGGCTGGCATGATCTTTTTGGAGTCAGAATTCAAACCTTTGGTCCTCCTCCATTCTTCTGAGGATTGTTCATCAAATCCTGAGGAGAATGACCTTGGAGTGAACCAACTTCCGGAAGGGACATTCCTGACGAGCAGCAGGAATGGTCTGAACGCCCACCGACGACCCTCAGGGATCCCTCAGAGCAGCCCGCTTATACTACAGCCTGTGACTCACAGACCACAGGGACTGCAGGCTGAGGCTCATGACCACTGCCCAGTTCTCCTCAGTCTTGAGGCTTATTGGACCAGGACGCAAGCCAGGGAGAAAGCAGGGAGCCTTTACCATTCTGTTACATTTTCAGAAGACCCAGGCTTCCTTATTTCTGTGGCTTATTTATAAAGTTCAGTGGGCTCCTGATCAGCTGAGATTTTCTCCCCTCCTTTTCCTCCTTCTTCCCTCCCTCCCTTCCTTTTCCCCACTCCATCTTTCCATTTCTCCTGCTTTCTGTTCCTCCTATCTTCGTCTCCTTCCTTGGCTTAGAGAGGCACTTCAGTCAGCTTCAGACAATAGACCAGATGCTGGACTTCAAGGTTTGGAGGGAATTCTTCTTTTTAAGGTTACATGTTTCTGTGGTACCCCTGTGAGTTCCCTGGTACCCCATTGGTCATCAGGCAGATAAACAGATACCTCCTGACACAGAATGGGCTTGGTCTTCAAAAGATTTAAGTGAGGAAATAACAGGCAACCTAAATATGGGTATCAGACTAGAACCTTTTCTTGTGAGGAGTTCAAAGACACAAGCTGAGCTTATTCATTCTCATTTCCTATCTGTGATGAGAAAGCAGGGTACAGTTAGGTCAAGGATATCATCAACAAAAAAGCTCATTTTTCATTTAACTAATATACAGAGCAATTTAAAACTCTCTTGGCCTCTTGTCTTTGGACAAAGCAGGGTAGGGAATAGGGGAGCCTGGGTTAGGTGTCAGCTTATCCAAGTCATCGCGTGAATTTCTCTCCTGTTTTATTATAGCTCTGCTTGCCTTGCAGTGAGCAAATCAGACTTCTTTTAGCTTTTCCACTCTATCTCTATGTGTGACCAACAATGCAGGATTTTCCATGACCCAGAGGAGTAACAGTTGATGATAGAAGTGAGAACCTATTGCCAGGAATTTTTATTTGTAGAGAAATCTCCAGAGAAGCTCTTCTCTATCCCCACCCTACCCCAGCATCTATCCCATTATGATTGGCCCAGTGTCCATACAACACAGTCCAAGAAAATAGGCGAGTCTGTCCCCCAAAGGCCTTATAACTTAAAGTGTGGGAAGGCCTAGAGTTGAACGTCCATCTCCCATGCCGCCATCTGGTATGGACTGCGTGGTGTCCCATGAATGGAGCACCTGCAGAATGTCAGAATGCCAGGATGCTAAACCTGACATCACCTGGCACACACATAGAACTGGGCTCCCTGGAGTTGTGAGCTCATTCTCCAGGGCGGAAGAGGTAGATTATTTGTGTGTTTTCTGTCCGAAGATGACTGTTTCAAGCCTGACCTTATGGAGGCTTCTTGGCTGAGGGGGAGGTTATGTCACTGAGCACTTCCTGCAGCTGCTGTAGCATGAGGAATCGCCCTCCACCCCCGGGGCTCCAGAGAGGCGCTGCAGTTGAGAGCCAATACGTGTGGGCTTCATGACCGTATGTCACTCCGACTTGCGGCAGCAGAAGAAAAGCAATATTCAGCATCACAAATGAGTTGACAGTGGTGGCCTGACTGATAGAAACCCGGGGACCCTGAAGTATGTCTATGTCCCAATCCCACAGCTTCTGGGGTATGGTCTACAGGGGGCCACACCAGAAGTCTCATTTGTGTTCAAATGGTCAAAAGCTTGGAATACAACCACTGGTTCATTCAGGTTTTGAAGTTTTTGTTGTCATTGCTTTTAAATTGGTTTCTTATAAGCAGTTACAAGTCAAGAATCTGATATTCTAGGGCGTACTTCTCCCAGTTGGATAACTACAGAATGTCAGTCAGCAGAACAATTACTGTGCACTAAACAAACAAACCTAAACAAAAATGTACTTAAATACATTTAACAAATGCTGAAAAATATAAAATAGTCATACAGCCCATAACAATATCTTCGTCAGTGATGGAATATATACAAATAGTGGTCTCATAAAATTATAATACTATATTTTTACTGTACCTTTTCTATGTTTAGATACATAAATACTTATGTAAATACATAAATACTTATAATACTTGTGTTACAATTGCCTACAGTATTCAGTACAGTAACACACTGTATAGGTTTGTAGCCCAGGAGCAATAGGCTATACCACATAGCCTAGGTGTGTAGTAGGTTAGAAAATATGGGTTTGTGTAAGTTCACACTATGATGAAATTGCCTAATGATGCATTTCTCAGAACATGTCCCTTTAGTTAAGTCATGCATGACTATATTTTTTTGAACATTTGCACTTTACATTAGTATATTAGAGGTTCAGAAAGTCCTGCTTAATTTTTTTTTTTTTTTTGAGTTGGTGTCTCACTCTGTCACCCAGACTGGAGTGCAGTGGCTGCTCCTGGACACTGTAGCCTCGACCTACTGGGCTCTGGTGATCCTTCTGCTTCAGCCTTCCAAGTAGCTGGAACTACAGGCGTGCGCTACCACACCCGGCTAATTTTTTGATTTACTGTAGAGATGAGGTCTCGCCAAGTTGCCCAGGTGGGTCTCGAACCCGCGGGCTCAGGCAATCCACTCACCT